>AWUE01015286.1:0-19382 GCA_001974825.2 Corchorus olitorius
AGAAGAATTGGGTATGAGAGAGTTTGGTGTCTGTGAGAATGAAGAGTGTGCCATTGTGCAGTGTGTGTATGGAGAGGTTTATGGAGCGGGAAGAGTGAGGGAGAGTGCCGGAGAGAAAGATGTATGTGTGTGTGTGAAGCTTTTTACTCAGTGTGAGAGGTTGATGGGATTTTTTTTCTGAGGGAAGGTTCCAGAATGGGAACGGAGAGAATGAGGGAATGTGTCCTTGTGGATTGTGTGTATGGTAGTTGTTATAGGTGAGGAAGAGATTGTTGCTGGAAGAGAGGGTATAGGAGGATCAGCGATTGATGATAAGGTCAGAGAGCTAGCCAGGGAGAGAATTGTGTGATCTGATCCGAGTGTGTAGATGGAAGTATCCTTTTTTCTCTCCAGATTCTTCTCTTCTCCCTTGTTCTTAACCAATTCATTCCCCTCCTCCCATATATTTTTTTTAACAACTTCTTTTGTCTTCTTTTGTGCAGGTCAATTCGCCGATTTGTTGAGATAATGCCCTTTATGAGCTGGCCAGGGAGAATCAGGTATACTCTGTTTCTAACTAATCTTTTGGGTTTTATTTTCCCGTGCTGGTGCCTATGGTTTGATGATTACTACTGGTATGCTTGACCCGATCATGTGGCTTATTGACACAATCATGTGTATCAAAATGTATGCAGGAGGTTGATAAGCTCAATCAAACGCATCTAAGGCAAAAGTGCTTGAAGAACAAGAGTCACTTTATAAGAGGAATGAAGTGCACAAAGAAGTGTGGAATCATGGCATCCTATTTCAAACCAACATGTGTATTAATCCTTTTGTATTTTTCTCATTTCCAATTATTGTAACTTTGCAAGAACAATATTTGTAAAGAATGCCAAGACATGTATGGTGTATTTATTGATTAGCAAATGGTATGTGGACTTTATGCATGCTATGTGAAGAAACGACCTAATTAAATTAAATGAAGCAAATCAACTTTCCTAGAATGATCTTATATTAGAATAAGTAATTAAGGCGCCAAATCACCAACTATTCCTGTTGCGCCAAAAATCTCTTGCTAGAGTTTTCGCGGAGAATTCTTTACGACAGCATAAGGGCGTGCCAGTCAATTTGCTGAAATTGACAAAGAGGTTGTAAAAACTGGATCTGGTGCGCGGAACAGTAGATTAAAAGATCAGAGCGATTGTGGGGACTGGATCAAAGTCACACCGGAGCATTTAAATCATTGGATCCACAAACAATTGTTCTTCATAACTGGGCCTTCCTCTAACTGGATCAGATCTGAGAGATCTGCTTTGATTGCAATTGAAATTGAAAAGAAAATAACAATTTGATTTGTTATTTCTGAAAGAGAAACACGTGAACAATTTTTTTATGTCCGGAGACAAGATTGAAACAAGAGAAAAGCACTAAAAGAGTGTTTGGGTGTCCTGAGACAGGATCTAAACAAGAAAAATATGAAGAACGAGTAAGAACTCGCGATGAACAAGGGGAAAATGGCGCAGAGCCAGAGAGAAAATTAGCACAGGGCTTGGTTTTTTGCGCGGAGCAAGTTTGTAGCTTCAGGAGCTGGTTTTGAAATGAGTGATATCTGCCTAAAACCTGAGAATGGCCTCCCTTTATATAGGGGGCGGCATGGGCTTTGGCATTAATGGGCTTGCCTTGCTGAGAAAGGCAAAATCCTCCTCCTATGCAGATGACAGCTTCCAGGAAGGTGCAGTGAAGCTTCTTTCTTCTTCTGATTCCTTCCAACTACTAGGGAGAGGGGAAAATAGATGTCAGGGCGCCACACTGCTTGGATGGGAGATGGAAATCTTCCTCCTGGGTAGTTGATGATAATTCTTTCCTTCTTCCTATCACACTGCAGCAGGCCTTCGTTGCTTCTTTTGTGCTGAATTTAGCTATTTTGACTAAGTAGTGACCAATTGACATCATGAATTGAACTTTGAACACCAAGGCCATGAAATTACTCATACTTAGCCATATTTAGCTCTTCAAATCATGAAAATAATAATTAATTAAGAAAATGGCTTAAACCGAGTGAGAAAGCCACATGTCCTTAACTGAAAAGAATGCAAAAGTTGCAAACGATCTCGGAATAAGCCAAAATTTCACTAGTAGGCTTAGACTATCTCCATAAGACTATGGAAAATATTTCAAGTGATTTCGAGCTCTCTACCATGGTGAACTTGGTTTCACTCCCCAAAATGTCCTTAACTGAAAACCGGGCATAAGTTTTTACTCCGATGTCAGAATGAGGTGAAATTTTACCAAGATGATCTACATAGCTCAAGGATCATCATGGTATGCTCCTTGGTAGAAATCGCAGCTCTAGCCTCTTCAATTGATCAATTTTACCGTTTTGTCCTTAATCGAATAAAATACAAGTTGCAGTTTCGCCTCCCGGGGAGGGGAACAAGGCTAGGCGATTTCTCCACTATGGTTGGTCGACTATATGGAGGAGGTGTGAGGTTGAAAATCTCATGCCTCTCTCACGTGCACAGATGTTTCTCTTGCTGACAAACTTTAGCTCTCTGCTTCCTTCCTGCAGGAAGAGAAAAATATCTCTCTGCAGGGCAGAGGGCGGCCTCTCCTCTGTATGGGAGACGACTTGGGTCTTGCTATATATGTCCATGATGTATTTTTCATCTCATGGGCAGATGACAAGCAATTTTCCTTTTTTACTTTGTTTGCCTCCCTAGCAAGCAGCAATATCAAAGGAAACTGCTTCCGATTGATTTTCTCTGCCACTCACACATCTTTAGGCGGCATATATGGAAATAATAATAATAATTTCGAAATTATTATTATTTATTAATAATTTCGGTCTTAATTAATTAATTATAAGAATTTTCTAATTCAATTAGAACTAGGGTGGTGCAAAAACTAAGTTTCTTCATGATTTGAAATCAAATCTTGACCACTCATCTTGTTATAAATCATGTGAAGACCAATTTACCCTCAATTGTAAATTGAGGTATAAACAATGCCCCCCAAGCTTAAGTCCTTGAATTAAAAAGGAAAGGATTTGAGCTTGTATATAAGGAAATTGGTCTTAGCCGAAATTTCTCCTCTTATTTTCCTTAGCCAACGTCGACCCCTCCTCTTGGTACCATACTTAGCCAAAAAATTCAGCAAGTTTTCAAGCTTCAATGGCTTCCAAGAGTCAAGATCTCAACAACAATCATCAAGCAAAATCCTCCTCCATGCCAAACAATTTAAGCCGCAGCTCCTTGTCCTTGGAGGCTTTCAAAATCATTGGCAAGGATCATGTAGATGTGACTTTGATGATAATTATGTGGTGTTATAGCTGCTGGAATTTAGAGGATTAATTTGAATTAAGATCCAAATTAATTTAGTGAAGAAATTGGCAAAAATTCCTAGCAAAAATTATGTAATTTTCGGCATAGGATTTAATTTTTTGCCATAGATCTTTCAATCAACATGTTGCTGCATATAATATGAATCATATGGCATGAAATCATGTTAATTTGATGAAAATTTAGGGCTAGGGTTCATCGATTAGGGTTAGAAACCCTAATTTACAATATTCGGCCTTAATTGGCCAAAAATTCTAGTCTAATTTCGGCCTAGATCTTTAGTCTAGCCAAAACCGATTAGGATTAAGTGTTTTCCTCCCATAATTAGGTTAAATTTCATGAACATGAAAACCTAATTTGATTAGAAAAGAAAACCCTAGCAAGCCGCGGCCCCAAATTGCAAAAATTGCAATTTTCGGCGGCTTGCTATTAGGTCCCTAGGGTTAGGGTTTTACAATTTTCGGCCTATTTGGTTGATTTAGGCCAAAAATTAATTTTAATTTCTTAAATTATTAACATAATTAATTTTGGCAGCATAAATTAATATTTTTGCCAAAATAAAAATTATGAAATAATTTTAAGGTGGTAAAATATAATTTCACCAACTTGTAGTGCTTGAAATTAACAATTTCTTGCTAATTTTCTATATATATATATATAGGCCGCATTTGCTATTGGGGTGGCTTTGTCCACTAAGGTTTGCATGAACTTGGTGTGAGGACAATGTCCTTAACACCATTCTTCTTGCCCCCCGGGCATTGCTTGCCATCTCCTAGGCACATCCAAAGTTTCTCTGCCCTGACTTTCCTTCGTGATTTTCAGACCAGATTTTATTCTGGTTAACAAAGCATCAAGTCGGCTGAGCACCTCATCCACACTTGTTGTATCTTTTTTTTTTTTATTTGAGAGTCTTCAATCCCTTTGGAGCTGGTGACTTCTATGGAGTCGTCAACTTCCTCAAAGTCAGAGTGGTCAGAAAGTTGCCCCCCGACCACTTTGTTCTCATTAAGTTGATCTTCACCATGTTCGGTGCAGTCATCACTTATGGTACAGTCAATGGTGACATCATCTTCCTCAATGGTTTTGGTGCCATCTTCACTGCCCCCCAAACGTTCGTTATCTTCTTGAGACAGTTAACTTGTGCTATCTCCTTCACCACTTCCCATACTCATGTTATCATCAGTAGTGGTGTTACTAGTTGAAGTGGCCTCATCACTAGATGGACTAGTGGTCCCAACATCTACTTTGACTGGAGTGGACTCATAATCACCATCATCCATATTGGAAGTGGTAGAGCCAGCAGTAAAATTTCTTGTTTTGGCTCTTTTACGGAGTTCTCGCCTTCTCCAAGTCTTGTTATTTTGCTGAGTAGGTTGGCTAAAGATTTTGGGATGTTCAACCCTTCGCCAAACACCACTTTGAACCTTTGAAGTTGACTGGATCATCTTTGGTTGTGCATGAGAAGTTGGAGTTTGTTTTAATTGCACCCTTTTAGATGAAGATGGAGCAGATGAGTAGGTGGGTGGCGTCACCTTTAGAGTGGATGGCGCCACCTGCTTCTTTGCCCTAGGTGGAGAAAACTCAAACTTTCTTCTAGGAGCCTTGTGTTTCAATGCCACTGACCTTGGAGTTAATGGTTGAGCAAGTTGATAATCCAAGGGTTTTTGCACCATGGTCACACCTTTTGCCTTTCCTTGAGTAGACAAGTGACCATTCTTTCGAAAGTTAGCCATCACCTTGTCAACAACTTCTTCTACAAGAGGTGAGACTTAGGTGGCTACTTGGTGTGGATGGAGTATGACAACTTGATGTGGATGTAACTCAGGTAGTGTGACCAAGGGTGGCGGCACTTACTGTTGTATTTGCCCCCCGAGTGTTGTTTCTATTACAGAGATGGCTTCTTGCACTTGCTCTTGCTTGAAGCCATTCTCATTCTTGGTTATTCGTTCCTGGATCATCTCTTGGATTCTAGCTTCCATCTTGTTCATCACCTCTTCTAAAGCGTTAGCAAGATCATCAGGGGTTATGGTGGAGGTGACATCTCCTGGGAGGTAGGAGGCATCTCCCTCTCTGTTGCTTTCTGCGCCACTCTCATGTCCATGTAAGGACATGTGGTGCAGAGAATCCTGCTTTTTCTTTGCATCCCCACTGGTTAGCTGTCCATCTTTTGGAAGATTAAATGCAACCATGTGTATAGGAGTTGGGAAAGGATCCTTGTTGACTCCCATGTCCTTCTTGAGAGGCTCAGGGAACTTTAGTATTCCCTTTTCTATCTTCTCTTGTACTATGTCCTCGAACACAGTATAGTTGTTGGTTGGATGCCTCCAGGAGTCATGGTACTTGCAGTACTCTCTCCCTTTGATGTCCTCAGGTGAAGGAAGGACATGTCCAGGTGGTAGCTTGATCATACCAGACTTATGTAGAAAGTCAAAGACTTCATTTGTTTTTGAGGAGTCAAATGAATAAATCTTGCTTCCACCATAAGGTTTCTCCTCTGCTTGTCTCTGGTACATAGCAGCAAACCTTTCCTGGGTCTGAGGGTGTCTCACTCTTGCCTTTATCAGACATGGACACTCAATAGGCCAATTAGCTTTAACCTCAGCTATTCCAAACTCAAAATTTGGCTCTTGATAGTAAGTGCCATAAGATGAACTTCTTTCATTCTCCTCTCGTAGGAGAGTCTCATATCTAGTCACCTTGGTTGAAATCTCGAAGAAGTCTCTGAAGTCAACTCCTTCGAACTTCTTTCGAAGCTCTATGTCAAGTCCATTTTGAGCTAGGCGCACGAACTCTACCTCCTGGAGAGGTGTGCGACACCTGTTCCTTAGCTCCTTGAAGCGAGCTAAGTACTCCTCAGCTGACTCCCCTTTCTTTTGATAAAGGCGTGACAAGTCAGCCATGGAGACCTCAGGTTCAGTTCTATAGAACTGTGTATGGAACAACCTCTCCATCTCTTCCCAAGTCCTTACTAAGTTGGGTGGTAGGTTGATGTACCACGTGAAAGCTGCTCCTGTGATAGAGTTAGGAAACAATCGGAGCTTGTGGTAGCCAGAGTTAGCCTCTCAACATTGCACAGTGAAGCGAGCAATGTGCTCTAGAGTCTTCTGCTCACTTGAAGTTTCGCAGAAACAAGTGAAGTCAGGGACTTTGTATCCACGAGGGAGAGGATAGAGTCTATCATACTCCTCAGGATAAGGCTTCTGGAAAGATGGCCTGCCTAAGGCTGGGCCAATCATATCTTTAGTCATCTCCCTGATGTGGTTCTGATTGACTGGTCCTTATATCTCAGCAACTTGAGGTGGATGGCGTGGAGCAGGATGGCGTTGATGACCATTCCTTGCGCCATTGCCATTAACATTCCTCACATGAGGTGGTACATAGGCCACAACTTGAGGACCAACTGGGTTGATTTCCTCTTCCACATTGTCAGGGGAGTGATCTCCTGCCTCCTGGTGACCAGGGATGAGCTCAGCTTCATTTTCTCCTCTTGCAGCTCCCTCCCTAGGAAGCTGTAAGTTGTTATTACCAGCAACATCCACTTGGGGTGGAAATCTCACCTGATTGGCACCATTATGGTTAAGTGGCGCCACAAGTGGAGAGAGAAGTGCAGGTTGGACAGCTCCTAGAGGAGGAGGAGGTGGAGGTGGAACTTCTTGGTTGTTCACCTCATTGTTGATCATCTGCTGAGGAGGTGGCTCAGGTAGGGCGCCAGGCAACTGTTGGTTTTGCCCCCCGAGTCCAACTTCCGTCTTATTGATGAGTTGTTGGATGTTCTCTTGGGAGTCGGCTCTTTGTTGAGCCAACTGTTGCACTATGAGATCTTGAGAGATGTTTAACCATTCAAGAGACAGAGCATTGGCTTCGAGAGCTCGCCACATGTTAGCATTCGTCTGCTTAGGAGGAGAGTCTTCTTCCTCCTTGCCAGTAGAGCCATGTGGGCTTTGGCTTGAGGAGTCTTGAGGCCTCTTGTCTCCATTCTTAGGTGGCATAGCTGTGTTGTGTAGAAAAAAAAAACTTAAAGTAAATAAATGAAAAAAAAGAAAAGAAATTATACCCTTGAGGCGTTGGAGGAGGAGAGATCTGCTATCTTGTCCTGCTTGAAGTGTCAAGGGAAGTGAGTTGGTGTGGACCTTTGAGTGAGGCGGACACCTTGCTAGGAGACAGAGAGCCGGGGATCGTCGGCTATGCAGAGAGACATAGAGAGGGGAGGGCGCCAGAGAGGGAAGACAAACTGTTTGTTGTGTCCCACCGGGCTTGCCAAAAAGAGATGTTGCGCCAAAAATCTCTTGCTAGAGTTTTCGCGGAGAATTCTTTATGACAGCATAAGGGCGTGCCGGTCAATTTGCTGAAATTGACAAAGAGGTTGTAAAAACTGGATCTGGTGCACGGAATAGCAGATTAAAAGATCAGAGCGATTGTGGGGACTGGATCAAAGTCACACCGGAGCATTTAAATCATTGGATCCACAAAAAATTGTTCTTCATAACTGGGCCTTCCTTTAACTGGATCAGATCTGAGAGATCTGCTTTGATTGCAATTGAAATTGAAAAGAAAATAACAATTTGATTTGTTATTTCTGAAAGAGAAACACGTGTACAATGTTTTTATGTCCGGAGACAAGATTGAAACAAGAGAAAAACACTAAAAGAGTGTTTGGGTGTCCTGAGACAGGATCTAAACAAGAAAAATATGAAGAACGAGTAGGAACTCATGATGAACAAGGGGAAAATGGCGCAGAGCCAGAGAGAAAATAAGCACAGGGCTTGGTTTTTTGCGCGGAGCAAGTTTGTAGCTTCAGGAGCTGGTTTTGAGATGAGTGATATCTGCCTAAAACCTGAGAATGGCCTCCCTTTATATAGGGGGCGGCATGGGCTTTGGCATTAATGGGCTTGCCTTGCTGAGAAAGGCAAAATCCTCCTCCTATGCAGATGACAGCTTCCAAGAAGGTGCAGTGAAGCTTCTTTCTTCTTCTGATAGCTTCCAACTACTAGGGAGAGGGGAGAATAGATGTCAGGGCGCCACACTGCTTGGATGGGAGATGGAAATCTTCCTCCTGGGTAGTTGATGATAATTCTTTCCTTCTTCCTATCACACTACAGCATGCCTTCGTTGCTTCTTTTGTGCTGAATTTAGCTATTTTGACTAAGTAGTGGCCAATTGACATCATGAATTGAACTTTGAACACCAAGGCCACGAAATTACTCATACTTAGCCATATTTAGCTCTTCAAATCATGAAAATAATAATTAATTAAGAAAATGGCTTAAACCGGGGTGAGAAAGCCACATGTCCTTAACTGAAAAGAATGCAAAAGTTGCAAACGATCTCGGAATAAGCCAAAATTTCACTAGTAGGCTTAGACTATCTATATAAGACTATGGAAACAATTTCAAGTGATTTCGAGCTCTCTACCATGGTGAACTTGGTTTCACTCCCCAAAATATCCTTAACAGAAAATCGGGCATAAGTTCTTACTCCGATGTCAGAATGAGGTGAAATTTTACCAAGATGATCTACATAGCTCAAGGTTCATCATGGTATGCTCCTTGGTAGAAATCGCAGCTCTAGCCTCTTCAATTGATCAATTTTACCGTTTTGTCCTTAATTGAACAAAATACAAGTTGCAGTTTCGCCTCCTGGGGAGGGGAACAACGCTAGGCGATTTCTCCACTATGGTTGGTCGACTATATGGAGGAGGTGTGAGGTTGAAAATCTCATGCCTCTCTCACGTGCACAGATGTTTCTCTTGCTGACAAACTTTAGCTCTCTGCCTCCTTCCTGCAGGAAGAGAAAAATATCTCTCTGCAGGGCAGAGGGCGGCCTCTCCTCTGTATGGGAGACGACTTGGGTCTTGCTATGTATGTCCATGAGGTATTTTTTATCTCATGGGCAGATGACAAGCAATTTTCCTTTTTTTACTTTGTTTGCCTCCCTAGCAAGAAGCAATATCAAAGGAAACTGCTTCCGATTGACTTTCTCTGCCACTCACCCATCTTTAGGCGGCATATATGGATATAATAATAATAATTTCGAAATCATTATTATTTATTAATAATTTCGGCCTTAATTAATTAATTACAAGAATTTCCTAATTCAATTAGAACTAGGGTGGTGCAAAAACTAAGTTTCTTCATGATTTGAAATCAAATCTTGACCACTCATCTTGTTATAAATCATGTGAAGACCAATTTACCCTCAATTGTAAATTGAGGTATAAACAATTCCCTAAAACTGTGATGCATATCCATGTGATTTAATGACTTTTTATGATTTCGAATTTCCTATTTTTTTGTACTTTTCATAGTGACAATGCTTTGAATGAAAACTACTTAAAATGCAATACCCAAATTCTACTTATGCAATGTCTAACTAATTGCTAAATTGATGAACTAAATTGAACTTTAACTACATGATTGGGATGCAACAATGCCAACAATGTTAAATTACTAATATGCAAAAATGCCAAAGATGCACGTTAAGATTTTTTTGGGTTTTTCTCTAATGCAATTTAGATGACTAAAATGACTTAGTTAATCTAGATTAAATGTGAACTTAAAATGACCACAATGCCCCTTGAGTATGCAAATGACCAAAATGCCCCTGGACATTCAAATGACTAAAATACCCCTGAATATAAAAATGACCAAAATGCCCCTAGATGACCCTAGTGCCAATTAAGCAACAAATTGATTTAAATAAAGGATACAGGACAAAAATGGGTGTCTACAGCTGCCCCTCTTTGTGTGCTTTCTAATTATCAGGAAGTGTGCAAAATAGTAGTTTGTATACTTCCTGAGAGTTAGAAGGTGCGCAAAGACGTGGACACCCATTTTATCAAATATAGAAGATAAAACGAGAACTGGAAAAGAATCCCAAAATAAGAAACTCGAAGCAACCTCTGAAAATGAAATTTAAAGCAAAGAGACCCTCGAACAGGATCTTGAAACCAAAGATGTAAACTTTGAAAAGAGACCTTGACCAAGGATTTTAAACTTAAACATGAATCTTGATGAAAAATTTTGATGACATGGAAATAAACTTGATTTGAGCTTACTTGGAAGTAAGGCTTGACTCATATGGAAATGAGTTCGGTCTTGGAAAACCTCATTAAACTTGGCTTATGGAAAAGCCTATGTTGATAATTGACTCGTATGGAAACGAGTTTGGCTTGTGGAAAAGCCTATGTTGATAATTGACTCGTATGGAAACGAATTTGGCTTGTGGAAAAGCCTATGTTGATAATTGACTCGTATGGAAACGAGTTTGACTTGTGGAAAAGCCTATGTTGATAATTGACTCGTATGGAAACGAGTTTGGCCTGTGGAAAAGCCTATGTAGATAATTGACTCGTATGGAAACGAGTTTGACTTATGGAAAAGTCAAAGCATTCGGATGGAACCGATGCAAAATCTTGAGAATTGAGTCTGAACCACATGGAAGTGGTTTTGGAAGAAAATACCTTTGGAAAATAACTCTGAATCTGATGTTGTAACTGAAAACTTCTTGATTGATGATGAAAAAAGGACCAATGTGCGGTCAACTTGAAAAACAACTTGAAAAATAACTCTGAGTCTGATGTTGTAACTGAAAATTTCTTGATTGATGATGAAACAGGACCAATTTGCAGTCAACTTGAAAAATAACTCTGAGTCTGATGTTGTAACTGAAAACGTCTTGATTGATGATGAAAAGGGGACCAATTTGCGGTCAACTTGAAAAACAATTTTGAAAAATAACTCTGGTCTGATGTTGTGATTGAAATTTTTTGATTACTGATGAAAAAGGACCAATGCATAGTCAAATTGAAAAACAATCTTGAAAAATAACTCTGGTCTGATGTTGTGATTGAAACTTTTTGACTGTTCCTTTGAATCTTTGCTCTCTTAACTTTGCTTCATTTTTGTTCTTCTTGATTTGTCCTTGAATTTGCTTTCTTGCTCATGCTGAGGTCTCCATTTCTGCCCCTGATCTGACTTGAATCATATGCTTCGAAAGATTCTTTTGCTTATCTCACTACTCCGTGTATCCATTTCCTTATCTTTTTTGTAACAAAATTCGACCAAAAGTTAAGATGCGGATACCAATCATGTAAGTGAAACTCTTCAAAACATGTCATGAATTCATAAATATTGCCCCCATATGATCCTTATGGAATATATGCCCCAAACAGTTTAGGCTGGAAGAAAAAAACTCATTCTCTTTGAAAACTTTGTTTAATTTGAACTCTGAAGAGAATTGGTGGTCACCACCTAAATGCCCTTTGAAAAGCGAATTTTGATCTTGGACTCACAAATGGAATGCAATCCTACTTTGAAAAGCGAATTTTGATCTTGACTTACAAATGGAAAGCAATTTTACTTTGAAAAGCGAATTTTGATCTTGACTTCACAAATGGAAAGCAATTTTACTTTGAAAAGCGAATTTTGATCTTGAACTCACAAATGGAGAGCAATTTTACTTTGAAAAGCGAATTTTCATCTTGAACTCACAAATGGAATGCAATCTTATTATAAAACTTCTTGTTCCGAAAACTTTTTCCTGAGACATGATTTGAGTCAACACTCTATGAAAAGTTTAAGATTTGAAAATTTGTCGAAGAAAGGTGTCTTCAAAGAATTGGGTTCCTTTGGCAGAACTGAAGCGTTCGATGCATGAAAGTAACTCATTGCTCAGTATGGATGTGTCATCTTTCCATTTCTTTGTTGAAACTGTGGATGGCTCCTTGATTTCTAAACCTGGCAATTCGTGTTCTGACACGACACGACACGGCTGACACGAGATACGTTTAGTCATGTTCGTGTTTGACTTATCGTGTCTGAATCGTGTCGGACACGATTAAGATTATCGTGTTTCGTGTCCTAATCGTGTCAAGACACGACTAACACGTTTAAGACACGAGTGACACGCTTTAATTAACGGGTTAACACGATAACACGAAAGACCTGTTACACGACACATTAGACACGCCTAATTAAAACCCTTAAATAACCTATATTCTAAATTTCTAATATACCCAAATAATTATTATAAAAATATATACTCAATTAATTAATTTTACTCATATTTGTGTTAGCAACTTTGCTAGAATTGATATTCATATTTGTGGACAATTTATCTTTATGTTTTAAAATTAGACATTTATAGCTCTAATTATATATATATAGTTTAGTTAATTGAAATATTTGAAAAATAGTATCGTGTCAAACGTGTCGTGTCGTGTCAAGACCTGTTACACGGCTTAATCGTGTCGTGTCGTGTCCCATGTACACGTTTATAAACAGGTCTCGTGTTCGTGTTTGGATTTCATGACACGATTAATAATCGTGTCGTGTTCGTGTCAGGCCTAATATGTGTTTGTACCCTATGTAAACACGACACGAAACACGGATTGCCAGGTCTATTGATTTCCCATTCTTGCTCTAGACTGCCCTTTTAGGTTTTCACCCTAGAGCTCTTCTTCTTTTTTTTTGTGTTTTTTTTTTGCAGTTGGAAAACTCTAAATTCACCCGAAAACTCTTTTTAAAAGTTTTGACCCAAAATATTTTGCAAAAAGGACTGTTATTTTTGTTGAGGAAAAATCTCTTCTCGAATGACCTCACTTGATCAAAGATGGACTTTTATTAGGCACGTAACGTAGGCTAGGATTCTGGGTTGCCAAAGAAAGGATATAAATGCTAAAAAATGTGTTTGAGGGTATTTGGATCAAGAATCATTTTTTGTCCTTTGCTCCATCAATCAATACTCTCTTTTTTTTTTAATTTTGATTGTGATTTGATTGATTTTTTTTGTTTGAATTGATTTGATTTTTGATTTTTTTGATTTTGATTTTTTTTTGAATTTCTTGATGGAGTGGACTTAATCACTATCAGGATGCCCCATTCAAATATTGAATGCACACTCTTTCTTTCGAGGCTGATCCTTTTTCACCTTTGCCCCAGTGCGGACGGTGATCCTTGATTAGGGTTTATCTGAAAAGAAATCAATTTAGCCTCAAAAGGGGACAACAATGGATATTTTTCTACAAGTGAAGGGAATATGAAAGAAGGCCATTTATCACTTCAAGATTGAACATCTTCATTGAAGAGCATTCCTCGAGAAAACGAGTTTCGAAAGCATTTTTGGAAATCAATTTTATCAAAACCTTTCTTGAAAACCATGACTCTTTTGAAAACCATTTTGTTGGACTCCTCCGGATATTCCAAGTGCCTTTATTTTTTATTTTCATTTTTTCACTTTCTTCAATTTTTTCATTTTTTATTATTGGGAAATCATGACAGAAATTTATACCACCCTTCATTGAAATGACCTTCCTAATGATGAACCCGAGCGAATTGATTTGCACTCTTTGAATTGCGCACTGCTTCTTCTGGTTGAAAGAAATGAAAGGTTTGGGATATTGAAAATTAACCCAGATGTTTTAAGGTACATTGAGAAAACTGAAGTTCGGTCATTTTGCCTCAAGGCATTGTGATAACATTAATAGTATGACCAAATGGGTTTAAGCTAGATTTGAAGGAATTTGGAGTTTCGGGGCAGTGTTGACGCCAATCATATTATCTCTTCAAAACCTTTTGGAAAACATGGATTTAGTCACCTCGAAATTAGGGTTTTGACCAAAACTGATTTTGAAACATCTTTTGATTAAGACACCGTCATTCTTTTGCTCACAGCTCGAAATCATAGTTTTGATAAAAACTGATTTTTTGAAAATTTTGATTAAGACTCATCATTCCTTTGCTCATAGTCCAGATAAAGGCCATTGACCCTTCCGCAAACACGCTTGATTCAGTTTTAGTGGTAAACACCAATCCATTTCAAAAGCATATGATTGATTATCTGAAGAAACCCTCCCTTTATTATCATTATCTTTTAATGTAAGCATATGCAAATATTTACAACAATAATTCTCATATTTACCAAATGCATGTTTGAAGGTAAATAAAGAGGTAAGGAAAAAAAATGCCCCTGTTTGGCACCCATTTTCAAGATTTGTAGAGCTTCAAAGTAAATTAACTTGTCGTGGGATCTATCTGTAACATCAATATTTGTGAAATTAAAATGCTTTGAGAAATGGAATGATGTATGACAACGAATGATGTGACAATGCTCTGAGCCATGAAATGCATCTATTTTATTACAAAAACGACGAAGTGAAACAAAAGTCCACTCAACTATCCTAATGCTCTTGGGCAGAAACATCAGGGATCCTAATCTGAAACCAATCTCTGCTGTCCCATTCATTCAGATAACCATCCATGTTGACTACGCTCTGATCGGAAACTCAACCACCCTGCTTTGATCAATGTTTGTACTCTCTTCTTCAAACTGGTGCAATCCTCCGTGGAGTGACCTTGAACATTCATATGGTATTTGCATTGCACATTGGGATCATACCACATGGGATAAGGAGGCTGCATGGGTTTCACATACACTGGTTCCACAAGGCCCTGCTGGATGAGCTGATAAAGCAATTCTGTGTAAGTTATGGGAATTTGGGCAAACTTGAATCTCTCCTTATGAGACATGTACCCCTTTTGTTGGTCCTTTGGAATGGTTGGTTCTGAACCAAGTGAAGATATTGGCCTTTTCTTTGATTCTCGAGGATACTCATGAGATTGAAAGCTTGGTTGAGGAACCGACTGGTATGGATAGGGACCTTGATTCACATATGAGTTTGTTGGTGGAAGTGGTGGATAAGGATAATAAGGAGGGTATGGGTTATATGGCCCTGAGTGATCCAACTGTTGTCCTCTAGAGCTGACTGATGATGCTTCTACGCCACTCATGCCGGTTTGATCCTTCTTTGGTTCCGGCCTTTTCCTGCTTCTAATCTTTCTTTACCTGAAATTAGTTTGATTGAGGAGGTATGAGGTATCAGTTGGCGGCTTAGGTACGAATGGGGTTCGAACAACAAGCGGAGACTTGGACTGGTTTGGAATGATTTGGTTGGGTTCAGCGCTTCCTGCTTGCCCCACACCAATATTGTCTACTGTCATGTCTTGCCCCTCTGATACTAGATGATCTTCTTGCGTCGTTTTTCCCTTCTGTTTCGCCAGTTGATGCTTCATCGTGCTCATCTGCTTTTGCAATTCCTCATTCTCCTTCTTCATCCGCTGGTATTCAGTTAACTGCTCTCCTTCCATTGCCCCTTTTCCCGATGAATCCTCCAAGAACTGATACAAATTTCTAGAACCATTAGAAATCTTTTGATTGAGAAACAGTACTGCTCTCATATTGTGGAGTGATGCTAAGGTTTAATGGAATGTATGAATGAATGCCCTAGCATGATGAATGAATGCATGAAGTAAAAATGGATGTATGATGCCTTGAAAGAGTGAATTTGTACAAACAAATGGAGGATCAAACTAAACTCAAAAAATTTCCTCCTTCCATTGATAGCAACTGTCATTACACTATTCCATTATACTCTACTTCAGACATAGCCTTAAATTTATACAAGAGAGGCTAAAGTAACAAAAGAAAGCCCAAACAAACTCCCCAAAAGTACTTAGGCATAGACATTGGGACTTGAGTCAGATCAACACCCTCAAGCTCTCTACTTACTAGTTCTTGGTTCTGAATTTGGAGCACCCGTTGGCTCAAAAGTCAGTTTTCCCTCCTCAATCAACTTTTGCACATCATACCTCAGCCTTGTGCAACCTTCGGTGGAATGACCTACTGCTCCAGAATGATATTCGCAATGGGCATCGCCTTTATACCATTTAGGGTAGGGTGGCTTCATGACGCTTGTGTATTGTTTGAGTCCAAGTAAGCCTCTTTGCACTAACTGAGGAAGTAATTCTGTAAAAGAGATTGGAATCGGGCTTATTGGCCTTTTCTGATTCCTCCTAGAACAAGTTGGTTGAGTGATTGATGGTGGTTTTGGCATTTGAGCGGGGGCTTGAAAATTCTGCCGCGAATGAGGTGGGTACTGGTGAGGACTCGGAGGATTTCCCCAAGATCCAGTATTCAGAGGATATGAGGGTGGTGCAGAGTGAAGAGGCAATGTCGACTGGTGTGCGGTACTTTGGGATTGCATTGCTCCAAGAGATTCCACCTTTGACACATAGCCCTTCAATTGCTCTACTTGCTTGGTAAATTCATCCATCCCTTTCGCAATTATGTCCAAGTTTGGAAGCTTTTCTGTGCCTGAGGTATGCCCTGATTCTGGGTGAGTCTGTTGTGTTGATGCCCTCAAAAGAAGCTCCTTGACCCCTTCCCCATCACCAATGTTCACTACTAGCTTAGCAACTTGCTTTTTGAGCTCATCCATGTCGGATTCCAACCTCTCTTGCTTGCCTTCCAAACGGCTTATCCTCATTTCCTTGAACCTCTGATTATTTTCCAAGTGCTGCATTCGAGCTTCCAGCCAATCTCCCATACTTCAACTATATCTGGAACCCCTACTAAACAACTGCGACGATGCATAACAAACACTGAATCAGCGACGTTTACACATGATCTAGGTGGACAAATTATGTACAAAGATGCAACAACTAAAAAATGATTGTGATAATACGAGATGGATGCGTGAACATATACATGAATGTTATGATAACTTGACAAACTATGAAGATGTGCATGATAATGCAACATGGCATGGTAGTCAGTATTGGTAAACAAATGAATGTCGTGGACATGCATGATGCGAAAAATGATATCATGATATGTAAAGATGAAACCTGCAACACAAATAGCTTATACAAATGCATGTGCAAAAAGATAAAACGATACAGAAGAAACAAAAACTCGTTAGTAACTGAACATAAAAAATATCGCTGAAAATCTTAAAGAAAAATCATGCCCCTTTTATTCTTGAATAACAAAACCTTTTTTATTTTCCAGAAAAATCAAAAGGACGAAAATGCCCTTGGTGCGGGAAGTCTACCTACTGCAGATACAGTCATTATCTGCTATACGGTCTTTATTTGAAAATGGTGAAAGATATAAAGGTTAGAAGCGTCCCTTCTGTGTGTCCTATTACACTCATCCTCACGGGTTTGGCTTTATACAGGCTAGCTTTCTCACTTCTGTATGCTGAGTTTTGGTTAGACTCTAACGGTTCCCAAATTGTCCTTACTGACGCCCACGCTAGGCTACTAAGGCCCCCGATTCTCACCCATTACATGCTCACTGAAAAGGGTTCAATCTGAGTGGAGGCATTTCACATAACCTGTACGGGGATCTTAATTGACCCCATGAAGGTTAGCTAATCTGCCCCCCGAGCTAAGGGTATAAAATTCAAGCCCCGGGTTCGAGCTGATGTATGCAATGCAAAAAGTGATGTGGTGCAGAAGGGACATACAAACCTTTACCACTACCCACATACTAAACCATAACCCCCCAACCTAACCTGAAACTAGCAGCTGACCACCAATCAACACAACATGAAAAACACAGTTAAACAATAAAAGCAAGTAATAAGCAACAATAAACACTAAAAATGCAACACCATCAAAGAAAAGGACAAAATGCAACCAATTATTATTAAGACCCTAGATCTTGTTAAACTAAATGAGGCCTGACTCTCTAAGGTCCCCAGCGGAGTCGCCAAGCTGTCGAAACGTTCGAGTCCGGGGGACCCTGTCGAAACGACGTTGGAAATGGAATCGCCACTAATCTTTTTTAAGGTGTGATTAGCCACCTAAAGGTCACTTAAGCTAAGTAAAGTCCATAGCTCGGCAATGGACCCACTAAACCTAAGGTCCGGTCTTTGTAACCTAAATCTAGGTTCGGGAGTCGATTACGCCCAGGGAACGATCAGCACCCTGGAGCGCTCGTCAAGTGACGATACCTCTTAATCTAACTAGATCTAATGGGTCGAAAAGAAAAGTTGGTTGCTTTTAATCCTAATCTTGATTATTATTAAAAAGGAGTTATAAAAAGAAGATAAAACAATTTTTGAAACCAATGTCAAGAATTCGAAGAATATAATCGAACACCGTTGATCAATTCTTCCTCGATTCTCTTTCACTTTTTGTTCTCTTGTTGAGTCTTCCGCATCGGGAAGCAATTTTGAAAATGCTGTGATAAAATCTTTTTTTCCATTTTTGAATTTGAAAAACTTGATCAATTTTATTAATTTCCAAAATCTTCTTTTGAGTTGCTTAATTAAAAAAAACATTCCCTTTTTTTGAAAATGCTTACCTTGAAAACTCTTAAATTACCCATTTCTTAATGTTGAAAATCAAATAAGAGAACATGATTTGAGGAAAACTCCTTTTTGAAAACACCTTTTATTACTTTTTTTAATTTTCTGATTTTTTCATTTTTTGGATTTTTCCTTTTTTATCTCTAAATTAATGCATGTATGCAAATGATGAATGCAAAGTCCAATTATTAAAGTTCATTCGCTTAACCCGAGTTTTTGAAAGCACTTCCCGAGAAGAGCCGTCTCATCCTCGGAGACATTCAGTGGCCCCAAAAACTCGACCACACATTGAATGCCTCTTCTTCGGAAGGATTACGGTCATTAACTGAATTAAAGTGGTATGATATGCAAATAGATATAATCAATGACAAGTAAATATGATATGCATGCAATTAGTTTCTACTTTACTAAATTATTACAAACCAAGGCCCGATTGGACCAATTAACAAATTAATAATAACTAAAAGAAATAAAAACTTATGGGCCGGACTGGGTCTACTGGGGACCTTTTCTGCACACTAAGAAAATCATTAGCGAAGTTCAGGAAGCATATAAACAAATCAAAATGCAAATTCAAAATCAAAGACCAAAATCAATAATAAATTGAATTTAAACAAATGGGAATACAGCTCATGGGATATACATACATCACAATTGAATCTAATTTAGGAAATCAAATCTTTAGACCAAAAATCTTAATTCTCAAATCAAAAGGCATTTAAAATGATTCACCAATTTCTTTCAAGTTATTTTCAAATTTGGAAAATTAGGTTTTTAACTCCAAGCTTTGTTTTTTCCAAGAATTAAAAATGACCCAAAGTGTCTTAACATGTCATCCTCAAGTCATTTTTAATTTAAGGAAAATATAGCTTTAAGTAAAACCTTAATTTTCAAATCCGAATTAACTCAATTCA
>AWUE01015287.1:0-206952 GCA_001974825.2 Corchorus olitorius
TGAGGTCGGTGTGTGAGAAAAATGAGGGAGAAGAATTGGGTATGAGAGAGTTTGGTGTCTGTGAGAATGAAGAGTGTGTCATTGTGTAGTGTGTGTATGAGAGGTTTATGGAGCGGGAAGAGTGAGAGAGAGTGCCGGAGAGAAAGATGTATGTGTGTGTGTGAAGCTTTTTACTCAGTGTGAGAGGTTGATGGGATTTTTTTTTTCTGAGGGAAGGTTCCAGAATGGGAAGGGAGAGAATGAGGGACTGTGTCCTTGTGGATTGTGTGTATGGTAGTTGTTATAGGTGAGGAAGAGATTGTTGCTGGAAAAGAGGGTATGGGAGGATCAGCGATTGATGATATGGTCAGAGAGCTAGCCAGCGAGAGAATTGTGTGATCTAATTCGAGTGTGTAGATGGAAGTATCCTTTTTTCTCTCCAGATTCTTCTCTTCTCCCTTGTTCTTAACCAATTCATTCCCCTCCTCCCATATATTTTTTTTAACAACTTCTTTTGTCTTCTTTTGTGCAGGTCAATTCGCCGATTTGTCGAGATAATGCCCTTGTTGAGCTGGCCAGGGAGAATCAGGTATACTCTGTTTCTAACTAATCTTTTGGGTTTTATCTCCCCGTGCTGCTGTCTATGGTTTGATGATTACTACTGGTATGCTTGACCTAATCATGTGGCTTATTGACACAATCATGTGTATCGAAATGTATGCAGGAGGTTGATAAGCTTAATCAAATGCATCTAAGGCAAAAGTGCTTGAAGAACAAGAGTCACTTTATAAGAGGAATGAAGTGCACAAGGAAGTGTGGAATCATGGCATCCTATTTCAAACCAACATGTGTATTAATCTTTTTGTATTTTTCTCATTTCCAATTATTGTAACTTTGCAAGAACAATATTTGTAAAGAATGCCAAGACATGTATGGTGTATTTATTGATTAGCAAATGGGATGTGGACTTTATTTATGCTATGTGAAGAAACGACCTAATTAAATTAAATGAAGCAAATCAACTTTCCTAGAATGATCTTATATTAGAATAAGTAATTAAGGTGCCAAATCACCAACTATTCCCTAAAACTGTGATGCATATCCATGTGATTTAATGACTTTTTGTGATTTCGAATTTCCTATTTTTTTGCACTTTCATAGTGACAATGCTTTGAATGAAAACTTCTTAAAATGCAATACCCAAATTCTACTTATGCAATGTTTAACTAATTGCTAAATTGATGAACTAAATTGAACTTTAACTACATGATTGGGATGCAACAATGCCAACAATGTTAAAACCATAAAGATGCACGCTAAGATTTTTTTGGGTTTTTTCTAATGCAATTTAGATGACTAAAATGACTTAGTTAATCTAGATTAAATGTGAACTTAAAATGACCACAATGCCCCTTGAGTATGCAAATGACCAAAATGCCCCTGGACGTTCAAATGACTAAAATGTCCTTGAATATAAAAATGACCAAAATGCCCCTAGATGACCCTAGTGCCAATTAAGAAACAAATTGATTTAAATAAAGGATACAGGATAAAAATGGGTGTCTACACTAGGCATGTAATTTTTTCGAAAAAAAATTTAAGAAAGGCCAATCAAAAATTGAAAAAGGCCGATCCGGGCTCTACCATGGCGGAGGCGCGATCCGGGCGCGCCTCGCCATGGCAGAGGTGCTACCGGAAGGCTCCTCATTTTTTTTAATTTTATTTTAAATTTATTATTATTAATTTAAATTTTGAAATTGTTAAATTTAATTAAGGTTAATTAGTGTTAATTACTTAATTAGTGTTAACTACTGTTAATTAACTAATTTGTTATTAATTAGTGTTAATTACTTAATTAGTGTTAACTACTGTTAATTAACTAATTTGTTATTAATTAGTGTTAATTACTTAATTAGTGTTAACTACTGTTAATTAACTAATTTGTTATTAATTAGTGTTAATTAGTGTTAATTAACTAATTAGTGTTAATTAGTGTATTAATTAGCTTTTTAATTAATTAATTAATTAGTGTATTTAATAGTTAGGATTTATTATGAATATTTGTAAAATTTTTGATTAATCAGTGAAATTAACAATAAATTCGTATTTAGAAATATAAAATTAAAGTTGTTGTTGTAAATTATAAACAATAATGAATTAATAATAGATTTGTTTTAGTTGTTATTATTAATTATAGTTGTTAATATATTGTATAGGAGAGGAGGAGAGGGGAGTAGCTCAGGACCGCGGCACATTAGAAGTCGCAGTATAGATGCCTCCGTCCACAGGCAAAAAGCCGCTGAGAGGGAGCATACATATTGCTGAGGTTGAGCAGACTGAGCAGTATTATTTTGATGCGGCTCAGCACAGGAATCGAGTTCTTCTGATTTGGACTTTGTCGGTGTTTGTCGGGTTACGAGGTGTAGAGATGGCCATTTTGCTAGTACTGGATCGACATCATGTAAAAAATTTATATAAATTATTTGATTTGTTAAAAATTAATTATTAATTATTAGTTTAGTACTAATTTATTTATTAATTTATTATGAATAGTAATTAATTTGGACAAGAAATAATTAATTAGTTTATATGTTCTATTGTATTATCGTACAATAACTTATTGGATCGGATTATAATATAATTTCAAGGAGTAGCAAACGATCCAGGACTACTAATGATAGCTGGATGGTTATGGGGCCAGTGCCCGGTAGCCCTGTAAATGATACCGTGATTCCTAGTTTTCTTGGGCACGTAGCCTCTCGTATGTGGATGGGCGAGATGAGAGGCATCCTCAAGTGCCAGAAAAGATTAAATGTTTGTCAGAGGTTGAGAGACTGGTGCCAGAGGATGTCAAAGGAGGTGCGAGCGATGATTGACGGGAACCAGTTGTCGCACCTCCCTTTTACCATGTTCACTCATGTGGATACTCCACCGATCTGTGCGTTCGTCGAGCAGTGGCAGCCTGATACAAACACATTTCACATGAAGCTCGGTGAGATGACCATCATGCTGCATGATGTGTGGCATATTCTGCATGTGCCAGTGGAAGGACATTTGAATTCTGTCGATCCGTCTACCGATGAATTGTAGACTGCCTGTGTGGAGCAGTTGGGGGTGACTAAGGAGCTCTTGACTAAGCACTAGTCTGGTGGCAGAGTTTTCATTGATTCGGTCGCCGCATTATGCGGGCTGGATCAGATGTACGAGACTCAGGCGATAGCTTGGATATGGATGCTGTTAGGTTCCACCTTGTTTGTCGACAAGAGTAGGAACCAGATTAGACCGTCATGCCTGCACGAGGTGAAGGGCGAGTTGGGGGGTGTTCAGGGCTATTCATGGGGATCTGCTACATTAGCTTATTTCTATCGTCAGCTAGGAGTGGCGATTAGAGGAGATTCTCAGGGTATTGCTGGTTGCCTGACCCTACTGCAGGCATGGATATACGAGTACTTCCCATGCTTCCGACCCCATTGAGAGCGCATGGTTGTTGATGCCGACTCGCCCCGAGCTTGCATGTGGACCGTCCGAGCGGAGGACAGATCGGAATCGGAGGCCCGGCTACGGTCATTTCGTAGCCGTCTTGACAAGATGACCGCATCCGAGGTACATCGTTTTATTTACATTAATTGAACTTAATTATGAAATAAATATATAGGTTAATATATAGGCTGATTTTATTTACTAATTTGTATGTTCGTTTATGTATAGTATTGCATATACGAGTACAGGGATGAGCTTAATGTTCTTGGAGTAGTATTTGCACAATAAACATTTATTAAAAACTAACTAAAAGAAATTTTTAGTCTCTCCCATTGTGCTCTCCTACTATCATACAATTGATCCCAACCAGCAACACTACAATCACGGTGTCTCGACCAAAACGAGAGTATAGGCGGTACAGGAAAATCGCTAGATAAATCTAGACGAATATAATGTTTGAAGCTTTCACCTAAGTGAGCAATCACAATATCCCGATCTGGTCGTGTTGTAGTTGAGGGTACACGTAACGACAATACAATACAACAGTTCCATAAAGAGTTGCAGTTAGTGCCGTACCCGAAAAAAATACAGCTGCATTAAATAATGTAGCAACAGGAAACAAGTCTTCGAAAACTGTCATCCAGTGATGTTGGGTACACGCACCCCCATCCCACAGAATACGTCAGATTCCTTTATCGATCCCGTCAACGTATATTGGCCGGTACATTGCTCGGTTGGTGGCAAGTTCGGTTGCAATGCACTCTCTTGCCAAGTGCCAACGATCCTGATCGCCAAATATGTAGTCCGCTACAACACGGAATCCACAGTTGCCGTCGACAAACACATCGAGGTATCCTTCAACGAACGACAAAATTATTCCCCAAATCTTGTCGACATGGTAGAAATCGGAAGTATTAGCCCCCCTTCGATCTGTAACATTAATTTTAATTAGGACCAACATCAATTTTAAAAAGAAATGTCTTAATAGCACTAACGTTATTCATACCAGTTGTAGCGGCATTATGGACCGATGACAAAGAGCTGCGCCCACGACCCCTTTCACTGTAATTCCACTTACTCGGATCACGTTTCGTCGATTTACTCCCCTTCGGTCGACCTATAACTGTCGTGTTCACATCCAGTTCAAAGTAACTTGTTTGACTCGGGTGAAGTTCATCGTGGATGAAAAGAGCTATGTTGCGCACAACCGCATGATCGCTTGCGTTGACCTCATCAACAAGTGCCCTAAAATACCAGTGATCCTCCGACCTATCATCAGATCCGACAAAATCGGATTGCTGAACTCGGCCACTGATAACAAGTGTTCTCTAAAATATGTGAATGTGTTTGACACTAATCGGGGTTCCCGAATCCGTTGCTTCCCTCAGCTCACATGCACAAGGAATCTGATGAGTTTTTCTCAACACACAACCGCAGCGATCATACACTTCACCGCTCAATGCTCTCATCCGCTCCAGCTCAACTTTAAGTAGTCCCAAACAGTAGTGGGGGAAACATGACATGTGAGGTAGTTGAATGGAAACCCCCACTACAGGACTCCTGAACGGCTTCCCGAATCTTCAAGTGTGTACCTGATAATAAAACATAACATTTATATCAATAATAATAACAATAATAAAATTAAATAAATCTAATAACAATAAATAATATTTTAAGTATGTACCTGATTTCAGTTAGTTGAGACTCAATTGCCTCGTTCACCTTCGTCCATACTATATCCAGAGCACCAGTGGACAAGTTAAGCCATTACTTTAAGATAGAGTGTGCACTCTCTACTCTACAGGTAGTAGTGTTGTCAAAGTGTAGCACATTGTTCATTCACGCGGAAACGAACTTCTCCTTATGCACTAACCATATATGCTCAACATAAGATACCACCTGTGGAAATAATAAATGATACGACTAATAAATAAGACTAAAAATAATAATAACATCAATAATAAATGCTACGACAAATAATACATAATACCACCCGCGGAAGCTGCCTCATCCGATCTCTCATCATCAACACGGCTCTTTCGTATTCGACTTCTATTGAAGTTTCCATGATATGTTTCCACCTGCCGTTCTTGAATCGTTCTGCGATGGCCTTATACTTTCCACAAATTCTGTACACTCTATCTTCTATGTCTTTGTTGATGTGCCAGGTGCAAAGCAAGTGGGCAGTTTCTGGAAAAATCTCCCTAATTGGTATCATTAGCCCCAACTCCTGATCATTCACAATAGCCATCGTATGCACATCATACCCAATCAAAATCCTCAACTTCTCCAACACCCAACGATAGCTCCCCTCGGTCTTATCCTTCATAATTACATATGCTATCATGAAGTTCTTGTTACATGGAGTCATCCTCGTAATTTCGAATTAAGGCATCTTGTACTTGTTGGTTTTGTAGGTTGAATCCATGTTAATGAACCAGTAGTGGGTTCAGAGTAAGTTGACTGATTTCGGATGTGCCATAAACAGATGAGTCACCATATTTGTATCCGGGTTAGGGAGCGTCCAATGTACATAGTTGTTTTGCATAGCTAGATGAAAAAACTGACCCACAACATCTCTATCCTCAAAACCAACCTTCCACAAATAATCTCTATAGTTGTGCACATGTCTTCTGGTAGGGTTGTCCTCTGAATGTTGTTCCTGAATAGCCGCGAAAGTAGCACACGGCTTTACTTGAGCCAAACTCATGTCCCGCATAATCTTTTTGGATGCGGGACTAAGTCCGCTCATCTGTCGATATCCCTTCGGATAAACAGCTAAAGCATGGTTGTGCATACCCTTGATACCAGGAAATTCTAAAATCCTGCAACTGTTAAACCCACGCCATTGTTGGACCTTGAACTGGAAACTGCATTTACACGCTTTCATCTTCATATTCTTTAGCACAGCGGAAGCCAAGTCTCTCAAAATCCCCCTGTATCGTTCACCACGGGAACATCTCAATAGCTTCTTCCTATTGCTATCTTTGTGCAAAAAAATAATTTACTCGAAATCAATTGTAATTGCAATTTGTTTGGCCCAATCAATTGCATCTGAATCGGTCTCAAAAGTTACTTTAGTAACGAAATGGACTGTAATCAAAACCGTCGCCACCAAAATCTTCCAATCTAACCTGCAAAATTTAATTATTAAATATTACTTACAAAAATGGCATAATTATAAATATACATAATAAATTATACTAATATCGATTATAACTACTAATAATAAATAATACTAATATTAATAATAACACTAATAATCATAAAATCAAAAAAAATTTATCCGCCCCGGATAAAATTTGCATTTTTCTTACCTCGTTAGATGTCAACGACACGTTATCATCCATTTCCAGAATTCTCGGTTGTTCGCCATTGGTGATTGTCGATAATCCGAAGTTTGATTTGAATTAGAAAGTTAGAAATGATTTTAAAGAATTTTGATCATGAAGCAAAGGGCAAAAAAAGTCTTTTTTTTTGGGGGGGGGGGGGGGGTGGCGGTGACTAGGTAATAAGGGGGCTTAAAAGTTATCCAAGCCCGTCCAACGAGTTTCAAATTTTTGGCCAAGTCCTCTCAAATATCGGGCAGGCTTGAACGGGTATCTCGACCATTGATTGAACATGTCTATTTGTATAATAATTGGTAAAAAGTTTCCAATTTTTTAAAATTAAAATGTTAAAAGTACATATATTAAATATTGAATTTAATTAAATAAAAATATAGTTGATAAAAATATTGAATTTAATTAAATAAAAATAAAGTTTTTAGTAGAATAAAACTGTAAAGTTTAAACAATATATCATTTAAAAAATATATTTAAAAATATTCTAATATATCTAATTTGTTAATTAAAATAGCAAAATGGTAAAAATAAAATAGTTATAAAAATATTAAATAAAAATAGAGTTTTTAATAGAATAAAACTGTAAATTTCAAACAATATCTGTCGCAACGTACGGGTCCAGGCTCCGAACCTTACCGTTTAACGACTTAAAATGGGGGATGATGCGCCAAGGACTCATCATGGTCTAGAAGAGCACAATGCAGATCATGGAGGGAATGTGCATATGCGGCAAGGAGGCTTGAAGATGCTAGAAGTTCATTGGAGCAAGTTCCAAGCTCATTGGAGCAAGTTCCAAGCTCATTGGAGCAGGTTCCAAGTTCATTGGAGAAGGTTCCAAGATCATTGGAGAAGGTTTCAAGCTCATTGGAAATGCCTAAGATGCCATTTGATCCATTGAAGATGCCATTAGGCCCAATGACAAGGGCAAGAGCTAAAAGATTCAAAGAAGCTTTGTTTGGCCTCATTAGAGTTCATCTTGAAGAGTTAAAGGCCATTGGAGATCATTTGAAGCCCATTGGAGACCATCATCAAAGGAATATTCCCATCGATTCCAAGTTGTGCACTCTTCTTGAAATCGATGAGCATTAGGTCATTAGAGTTGTAATTTGGCCATTGTGGGCTTTATTCTATCTTTAATTAGCTTATTTTTAAGTTTGGATGTTATTTGGGTTGGGCCTTGTTTGACTAAGTCCAATCCTTGTTTAATTATGTCTTTATTTCCTTTTCCTAGTTGGGTTTGGACTAGTTTTACCCTAGGCCATATATTTGGACGAAAATTAGGTTATTTTTCTAGATCTAGGGCATCACCCTATGCCTATATAAAGGCACCAAACCCCTCTTGTAAACATAAGTTGAGTTGATTAATAAAATTGAGGTTTTACACCCAAATTGATTATCTTAGCTTCTTTGTTCTAGTTTGAGCAAAACTTAGGGTTCTTCTATCTTGTAGAGTCCTAGCAAACAATTAAGTTGTGTTGCTTGATTGTTTGTGAATCTTGTGTTCTAGGGTTAACAATTGCAGGTCTAATTGGAGACTTTGGACCGACGAAAGAAGAGGAATCACCTTGTGAAGGTCATCGACATACACATCTAGAAGTTGAGGAAGTTCAAGTCGACTTTGATAGATATTCAAGGCTAGATTTGAATCTAACACAACTAGATTCGTATCAGGGGAACTACTGTTTCTATTTATGGATTCACCACTAATCTATTTTAACCTAGGTTCGATTAGCCACCTATCGGATTATTAAGTCTAATATTAACCTAAAGTTGGCAAAGGCAACACTAAACCTAATAAACGGTCTTCTAACCAGAATCTAAAGTTCGGGAGTCGGGTACACGTGGGGAAGGATAGCATCCTCACGACACCCGTCAGATTGACGGCACTGACTAGTCTAAAATTAACCAGGGGATTCTATTGGTTGTTTCCATTCTTAAGTTTTTCATACCTTATTAACAGATTTTTTTTATTGTCTTTTAACTGAATTAACCCGTTATTTTGCTATTGATTATCTTTTTACTTATTAATTACCAAATACCATTTTACTCTTTTTACTCTAATTACCAAATTTCATTTTACTCTTTTTATTCAAACTACCAAATTCCATTTTACTCTTTTTACTTTAATTAGCATATTCCATTTTTACTCTTTTTACTTATTAATTACCAAATACCATTTTACTCTTTTTAAATACTTTAATTACCACATTCCATTTTTACTCGTTTTACTCTAATTACCGAATTCCATTTTACTCTTTTTACTCTAATTACCAAATTTCATTTTACTCTTTTTAAATACTTTAATCACCATATTCTATTTTTACTCTTTTTACTTATTAATTAGCATATTCTATTTTTACTCTTTTTACTTATCAATTACCAAATACCATTTTACTCTTTTTAAATACTTTAATTACCATATTCCATTTTTACTCTTTTTACTTATTAATTACCAAATACCATTTTACTCTTTTTACTTTAATTACCATATTCTATTTTTACTCTCTTTACTTATTAATTACCAAATACCATTTTACTCTTTTTAAATACTTTAATTACCATATTCCATTTTTACTGATTACTCTTTACTTTTTGAATTGAATTACTAATTACCCTTTTCTTTTTGATTTTTTTATTTTTAACCTAACACCACTTTCTTCCTTCTTCTTCATCTCTTTTCCTTTTATTTTTCTCTTTTATGATTCTATACTCTAGTTTCTTAAATGCATGGATGCATATGATGCATGTTTTTCCGATTAAATGCAATTGTTACCGAATAATTCTACGAGGAAAACCATCAGGGCACCCGCCACTCATACTAGCTAACACCCCCATCCGGATATTCCAAGCCTAGAAAGGACGAATTAAGACCGACAAGATTGTCTAAGTCCCAATTCATCGTTCCATCATCAGATCAAAATTATTAATCTCACATGACATGGCATAGTTAAAAGAGAAACATAAGTATAAATATGGATGCACATGAAGCCTACCTAATCTTCTAAGTTCAAAATTCATTTTATTTGAGAACCTATATTGATTTAAACCTAGGCCCTAAATAAAACCTTGAGTACATAATCCAAATAGGTCCAACTACAACCCAAATAAACAAACAAAATCTAAGTCTTTCTATGAAACTAAATCCCATACAAGACATGAAAAAAAAAATTCTACCAAAGCCCCAATTCTAAGGCCCAAAGTTACTATCTATGGCCCAAAAACCCAACATGAAATCATGAGGCCCAAATTAAATATATACAAAATGAAAGCAAAATAAAGCTCAAAGCCCAAACACCTAAAAGGCCCAACTATAAACTTACTCCACTCAACCAATTTCTTAACAATTTTCAAATTAATTTCCCATGGACTATCTAGCTCATAAGGTATTTTTAGTCTCACCTTAATTCCATAAATTAATATCTTGCTTCCTAAATCAATTATTTAACAAGTGGTACCTTTTTTTTTTCTTTTTTCCACCACCTAAAGTACTAACCATTTTATTCCTAGATTAAAGGCCAAGTCTTTCACTTTACTTTCAACTAACCGGTAGAAACAATTTGTTTTCTAATTCCTATATTACCTTAATCCTAGTTCTAAAACATTTTAACTCAAATTCCTAGGACAATATGCTAATATTTAATCAACTAAGACTATTCTCTTTCCTTTTTGAATTTATTTTTTCAAAATAAAAATTAAACTAATTTAAATCAAAGAAAATCGCAATCAATCCAAAATCGAAACTAGATTAAAACTGACAGGGACCTAACTGAGTGCGGAGAGAAACTCCAGTCTTTATGTGAACATAGACATAACTATTTGGACCCAATTAGCATAAATCTAAGGACTAACATGCATAAATCTGAAGTTGGACAACCTAATCGTCATAACTAGCAAGATTTCAGGGACTAAATTGATGAACTAAGTAAGATGCTGTCAAAAAGAACCAAACTTACGTCATGCCTATAAATACCAAAGTTAAAACAAAAATCTAAACCTAACAGATGGCTTTACCTTTTACCTTCTCTCTCTAAACCCGCCAGAAATCGTACAGCACGGTGGAGCTGCCGGTGACGTTGGATGGCAGTCAAACTTCACCGAGATGCTCTCCTTCACTCCCTGATCACAACGCCGACGTCAGTTCCTCGTGAATACCATCAGATCTCCCTAGATCTGACCTTGTCGAAGCCACGCTCAACCCCTCGATTGGAAAATCCGGCGGTCTAATGATTCCAACCTCCAGGTATTTTACTCTCTGACCCTTTTCCTTTCCTTTCATTGAAGTACTTGCTTAGATAAAGCCTAGATCTGAAGAGTTCCACCCGAACCTAACTATAACGTTTCTGTTATCTTTTGGTTGTTCTTCCTCAAGGAGAGCTAAACGGAGTGATATGGGGGCTTAAACAAGGAAAAGGAATAAGGTAAGGTAAAAGAGCTATCTTTTTTTTGGATTTTTTTGGTTATTGCTAAAAAAAAAAACTAGAATATTTTAAGGAAAGCTAAAAAAAAAATGAAGAGGTTTTTTGTTGTTGTATATGAACTGGAAGAGAAAAAATGGCCTTGTTTTTCTTTTCTGTGGATCTGGAAAGGAAAAGTAGCTAGGGTTTCTCTTGGGTTTTGTCTGTGTTTTTTTTTTTTTTTGGGATTTATGGTTGTTGAGTGGGAAGGGGAAGGGAAGAGAAAACTAGGGTTTATCTTGGTTTTTTTGGAATCTGTGTCTTTGAGACTCTCTGAGATTTTTGCCACAGTTTATATACTGGTCATTTCTTTTATTTCGATGGTTGGGATTAGCCTGCTGCAGTTGATCCAATGGTCATAGTTTGATACCTTTAGCATCCTCTTGTTTGGTTACTTGTTGTTGATGTGGCATCTTGTGAAGTTATCCTCTGCTTCCCATTGGCATCCTGCATCCCTTTTATACTCTGTACATTCTCTGTACTTTGTCTCTGATGTTTGCCATGTGTCTTTGACTTGAGTTTCCCCTGGTTCAATGGTTGTCCTTAGTCTCTGATGATGCCTATACTACATGTGATTCCTGCATATTACCTCATTTGCCTTGCTGTACATTGACACATCCCTCTGTGAACTTCTGATATGGCCACCTTCTATTGGTGCTTTTGCTGACTTCTCTTGTACCCTGTAATACTTGTCTTTTTTTTATTTGGTATTTCAATTTAATGGTGCATGCCCCGAATTATATTTAGTTCATGTACTACTGCATTGCAGCAGATTATTTTCAGAGACCAAGTTCTGCATTTTGGTGAACTTGGTCGGCAAGTTTTGTTAAACCTATACTAATCCTCCTTTTATGTTGTTTTCTTGTGTCTCATTGCTGCAAATCCCATTGCCTTGTCCCTTATGTTGCGGTCGTGGTGCTGATGTGGAGAGGGGGACCATCCAAGCTTGGTCCCCCAAGCCTAAAAAAGATGAGTGTTTCTTAATCCTGACTTCAATTTAAAATTTCCTTTCATTTTTCTATTTGAAATGGCGCTAATTAATTTGTATTTGTCTTTGCATGCTACTTTATACCTCTTTGTGGGCTTAAATGCAATGGGCCTTATCAACTTGTTTGTAATTTGTAAAAGAATAAACTGCATTTTTTAATTATGTATTTTTCTTGTAACTATGTACATATATCTAGATACTAAAGAGTAAAATGTAAATCCCATTTATTACTTATTATTTATTTTCTGGTTAATTACCTCTACTATTGTATAAAAGAGAATGGACCTTAACCCAAAGTGATCCAAGGCACATTTCACAAGTTAAAAGAGGGTCCAAGCAAGTCCGAAGCAAAAACCTCTAAGGCAAGTTGGCCCAAACCAACCAAACAAAAAGCCCAAGACATTTTGACCATCTTTTCTTACTTGATTAAATCACTATACTATCTTTACATGCAATTAAATAAAAGAAACAATGTTGTATAGTAAAACAGGTCCCATTGTCCTACTAAAATTTCGAGTTGCCAAGACAAATTAAAGGATAGCTTATAAGTAAGAAAGGAAAATGACTTAGATGAGACTAAATGCTGAATTTGGAGCAAAAATTTAAATCAAAGGATATGTAACAAAGAGTGGGTGTCTACAATATCATTTAAGAAATATATTTAAAAATTATAATATATCTAATTTTTTATTTCAAATAGTAAAATGGTAAAAATAAAAAATTTCAAAAAAGGACACTCTACCAAGAATATTTATTAATTGGTTTAATGAAGATAAAAAATTACTATTTGGTAAATCAAACTTAACAAAATTAATAAGAAGTTGTAATTACTTTTTTAACCTTTGTAAAGGAACAATTCTCATTAAACTGAAAGTCAAAACTTTACAAAGCATGTTGCATCCAACAACAAAAGAGTTTTAATATAATCTCGAGGAATATAAAAAAACTTATAAAAGCTTTCCAGATCATTAGAACAACAAGCTTCAACGAATGATCATTACAAAAGTTTTAAAACAACTGATGATTTTATCTTTCAAACCATAAGTAACAGTGATCGAACCAAAATTAACCCTATTTTTATGATCATTTTCCTATGCTTTTTGGTATTTTTGTGTGTGATTTAACCTTATTTTGTAAGTATTTGTGTTTTTAGGTCTTGAAGAGAAGAAAAGTGGAAACTTGTTGTTTTTCACTATTTTTGGAGCAAATTTGATGACTTTTGTCACAAATATGGACTTAGCAATTTTGAGTGAAGTTTGGAGATCTGAAGTTCGTGATTGAAGATTTATTGAAGATAATTTCAAGATATGAAGACCATTGAAGAATTATTTCAAGAAGCAAGAATTGAGGATTGAGGTTAAATCGCGAAGGATTGAAGATATGGCTATGGAGAAGACCTTGAAGACATGGACTTTTGAATATTTTGTTTGGGATAATATTCAGCCCATATGATCCCACAATTGGAGTTAAAATCCCAATTGGTGTCGCACAAGCCCAAGGAAATATTCAATTTCGCAACCCTTTCCAATTTGGATTAGGATTCTGTGCAGTCTCGATAAAAAGACCATAACTTTCTACTCAGACCTCTAACGAATGCGTGTTAGTAGGCGTTGGAAAGAGGATTCCAAGATCTACAACTTTGCTTCGAAGCCCGAAGCTCAGTTCTGCCATCTTCAAGCCCGAAATTGCTGTCGAAGTTTCTGCACGATTCTAGAATTTTCTGAAGTCCAAATTTTACTCTAGGAAGACTTTTAATCCAACTTGGAGACCAAGTTAAGGCTTAAAATTGACCTAGGAGATGATAGGGTTGATTCCTAAGTCTATTAGGAGTCTAATTAGTCCACTATAAATATCCACCTTATGTAGATTCCTAGATACAATTCTAGATCTCTTTTTCTCTTTATCTTTTATATTTCTCTAGTTTTAGGCCAAGGGTGTCGACACCCCTTCTTCTTGAAGAGGGGTGCGATATCCCTAGGCTTTTCAAGGGGATATATCGTTCTTCAAAGTCTGTAAGTTTTCTTAAGTTTCTCATGGATTTGGAAAAATCCATGAGTAGCTGAATTCTTAATACTTCTTATCCTTTGGTGATTTTAATCAATTACTTATGGTGAGATTTATGTGCTTAGAATTTAATGTTTTTTCTTGGTTTGATAGTTTGCTAATCTCTGCTTTATTTTATGATCTTGATGATTATTGATTTATGTGGCCACTAATGATGTAATTGGATAGATCTATAGTTAGATCAAGCTTAGAGAATTAATAACTCAAGTTTGATTACTAGTAACAAGTGGATAGAAAATTAATAATTCATCCATTGGGATTGGTAAAGCTTATTTTTAAGTAAGTTTGGTTATACTTGTTATGCATGTTTGAATAATTGTACTTAATGCTTTGTTCTTAACAATCTAATAAACCATGAGTTTGGCAATTAGTTGTTTTGAATGAAAGGGGTAAGCCGGAAAAGAGAAATTTTACCTAATATAAATGTTAGGGTTTTCCCTAGACCAATTATCTAATTGAGAATAAAAAATTAAATTCATCTTTTAAATCAAGGATCCATAGTTAAATTGATTGAATTCTGCCATTGGAGAAGAAGTATGCCTTTTTATTATTGTTTTCTTTATCAATTGTCATAGTTTAGATTTAATTTACTTTGTTTATTTTTAATTTAATTGTTTTTCTTTTTAATTGTTATTTTTAATCCCCTGTTTTTGAGTGATTCTTAGAGAGGATTTAATCTTTGGATAAGTCTATTCCCCTTCTCTGTGGGATTCGACCCCTGCTTGCCCTATCTACTTGGTTAGGAAAATGTCGGGATTATTTTGTAATTTGCTAACGACTGATCAAGCAGTATGTAGCCTTCAACGAATTCTCTACAAATTGAAGCACCCCCAATGGAATCTGCAGAATTTGAAGCAATGTCTAGATGAATGATCTAATATCGATTACGACGAAAGGTGATCCATGAGATGATCGGAGAAGAAAGAACCAACTCGTGATGAGGTCTATTTCCATTGGTCCAACACTCCCTATGTAGTTAACAACGACCTTTCCATTCTTTTTTAGGAGCAATGACTTGATACGAATCTAGTTGTGATAGATTCAAATCTACCCTTGAATTCCTCCAAAGATCAAACTTGAAACTCTAGACTTGATGAAATCGATAGTCTTCAACAAAGCTCTCTTCTTCGTTCGTCGGCCTTATATGATTAATTAGACCTGCAATTAACAACCTAAGATCACAAGATTCACAACACAACTAAGTAATCACTACCTAATTTTTTGCTAGGACTCTACAAGATTGAAGAAATCCTAAGTATGTTCAAACTAAAACAATGAAGCTAATCTCACAAAAAGAGAATACTTAAATCTGATTTATGAATTAACTTATGTTTACAAGAGGTATTTGAACCCTTATATAGTGATAGGGTTGACCAAACAACAAAATAAAACCCTATGGGGCGTCCTAACATAAGGGCTAGGTAAAACTAGTCGAAGCGCAACTAGGAAAAGGAAATAAAAGACAGAATTAAACAAGGATTGGACTTAATTAAACAAGACCCAACCCAAATAACATCCAAACTTAAAAATAAGCTAATCTAAGATATAATTAAGCCCACACAAGGCTGAATTGACCTATGCAAGCCCAACTACACATCGATTGCAAGTAAGGTGATGATCTTGGAATTGATGGATGAATGCTTGCTCAATTCATCACCAAAGCTCCTCAATTGCTCATCGAGGGCCGTCATGTCTTCAAGATATGTTTGAACAAAGTCCATGAGTGTCTCATTGAACTTCTTGGCTCTTAATCTTGTCATTGGACCTTCAGGCAAGCTCAATGGATCGATTGGCTTCTTATTGAGCTTTGGTGCAAGTCCATCTCAATCTGCATAGTCTCCTTGCATCTTCAAGCCTCCATGTAGCCCATGCACATCCTTTCCTTGCTCTCCATTATAATCTTCAAGTCCATGATCAACCTTGGGCGCATAATCCTATCCCCGTTGAAAAAGAGTTATCCTCAAATCTGCATCTTTATCAAACAAAGACAAGTCAGCAACATTAAAAGAACCACTTATGTTACCATACTCACTAGGAAGATCTAGCTTGTAGGCATTGTTGTTGATCCTTTCCAACACTTGGAATGGTCCATCTCCGCGGGGTAAAAGCTTGGATTTCCTCTTCTCAGGAAATCTTTCTTTCCTTAGATGTAACCACACCCAATCACCAGGCTCAAAGATAACCTCTTTTCGACCCTTGTTAGCCATCTTCATGAAGTGTTGAGTCTTCTTCTCAATTTTGCTCTAACCTTCTCATGAAGTTCTCTAACAAATTCAGCCTTTCTTTTGCCATCCATGTCATTTGCGCACTCAAAGGTAAACTCATCAAATCCAAAGGAGTTAAAGGATTAAAACAATACACAATTTCAAAAGGTGAATAACCAGTAGTACTATGTATGCTCCTATTATATGCAAATTCAACATGAGGCAAACAATCCTCCCAAGTTCTTAAGTTCTTTTTAATTAAAGCTCTAAGCAAGATAGATAAAGTTCTATTAACAACTTCTGTTTGACCATCGATTTAAGGATGACAAGTTGTTGAAAACATCAATTTAGTACCTAGCTTACTTCATAATGTTCTCCAAAAATGACTTAAGAACTTAGCATCTCGATCAGAAACAATGGTTCTAGGCATTCCATGCAATCTAGCAATCTCCCTAAAGAACAAGTTAGCTACATTAATGGCATCATCAGTCTTAGAACATGCAATAAAGTGTGCCATCTTAGAAAACCTATCAACCACAACAAAAACAGAATCTTTACCTCTCCTAGAACGAGGCAAACCTAACACAAAATCCATGCTAATGCATGTCCAAGGTTCATGAGGTATAGGCAAAGGTGTATACAATCCATGAGGTTTAGATGTAGATTTAGCTTGCAAACAAATAATACAACTAAAAACATGCTTTCCTACATCATATCGCATCTTAGGCCAAAAGAAGTGTTCATGCAAGATCTCATATGTTCTATCAACACCAAAATAACCCATTAAACCCCCTTCATGCGATTCCCTCATGAGCACATCACGCAAAGAACAAGAAGGAATACATAATTTAGATTCTTTAAACAAAAATCCATTATGCATATAATACTTCCCAAAACCAGATTTAGCACATGCTTTATAGATATCACTAAAGTAAGCATCCAAAGCATACAAGTCTTTAATGTACTCAAATCCTAAAAATTTAGATTCAAGTGTGGAAAGTAACACATACCTCCTTGACAATGCATCAGCCACAACATTCTCCTTACCTTTCTTATATCGCACCACATAAGGAAAACTCTCTATGAACTCCATCCACTTAGCATGTCGTTTATTCAACTTTTGTTGGCCTTTCAAGTACTTCAAACTCTCATGATCAGTGTGAATCACTAACTGTTTAGGCCACAAATAGTGTTGCCAAGTTTTCAATGCTCTCACAAGAGCATACAACTCCTTATCATAGGTTGGATAGTTCAATGCAGCCCCATTCAATTTCTCACTAAAGTAAGCTACATGGTTTCCTCCTTGCATTAGAACAACTCCAATTCCTATATCTGATGCATCACATTCAATCTCAAAAGTACAATTAAAGTTAGGTAAAACAAGCAAAGGAGCATTAGTAAGCTTAGTCTTTAATGTCTCAAATGCTTCTTGTTGTTCTGAACCCCATTTGAATGGTGCATTCTTCTTCATCACACTTGTTCTAGGTGCTGCCAAGGTGCTAAAGTCCTTAACAAACCTCCTATAAAATCCAGCCAAGCCATGGAATGATCTCACTTACCAACATTGGTTGGTGTTGGCCAATCTTTGATGGCTTTGATCTTTACTTCATCTACTTCTATACCCTGCGCACTCACCACAAAACCAATAAAAACAAGTCTATTTGTGCAAAAGGTGCACTTCTTAAGGTTAGCATACAATTTCTCAACCCTAAGTACATCCAATACACATCTCAAATGCTCAACATGATCATTCTCTAAAGTTTTGCTATACACAAGTATATCATCAAAGTAAACAACAACAAACTTACCAATAAAAGCTCTTAAAACATGGTTCATTAGCCTCATAAAAGTACTAGGTGCATTAGTCAATCCAAAAGGCATAAGTAACCATTCATACAATCCAAGTTTAGTTTTAAAGGCAGTTTTCCATTCATCACTCTCTTTCATGCGAATTTAATGGTACCCACTCTTAAGATCAATCTTAGAAAATAAACAAGCACCATGCAATTCATCTAACATATCCTCTAATATAGGAATAGGGTGACGATACTTAACTGTTATGTTGTTGATAACTCGACAATCAACACACATTCTCCAAGTTCCATCATTCTTTGGAACTATCAACACAAGAACAACACATGGAGAAAGGCTTTCTCGCACATAACCCTTTTCAAGTAACTCTCCAACTTGTTTCTCAAACTCCTTACTCTTATTAGGATTAAACCTATAGGCTAGCCTATTAGGAATTTGCACCCCAGGGATAAAGTCAATTTGATGCTCAATCCCTCTAACTGGTGGTAATCCACTAGGAATTTCCTCAGGGAACACATCTGCATAATCACTCAAAAGAGAAACAATATTGCTTGGAAGTTCTCCAGCCAAGTTGTTAGTACTCATCATAAGTGTATTTTGAAACAAAAGTAAGATCAAACAAGAATTTTCATTCAAAGCTTCCTTAATCTTACTCTTAGTAGCTAACATACACTCTTTAACAACCTTCTTTGCGCTAACTTTTTTTTCCCCCAAAACAGCCCCATTTGCATTATCACAATCATGCAATTTAGGTTCTATTTTACTCTTTTCCTTAATCCTAAATTCAGCCTCTAATCTAGCAAAATCATCTCTTAATTTCAATTAATCTTTTAAAGCTTCTTGAGGTGATAATGGAACTAGAGTAATAGGAATCTTACCACACATAAAGGAGTACTTGTTTGTCCCACCATCATGATTCACTTTGTTGTCATATTTCCAAGGCCTCCTAAGCAACACATGACAAACTTGCATTGGCAAGATATCGCACAAGACATCCTCTTTGCACCTACCCAAAGAAAGAGTAACCAAAACTTGTTTGTTAACCCTAATTTCGTCTCTATCATTGAACCAACCTAAGCTATAGGGTTTAGGATGCTTAGAAGTAGGTAGTTGTAACTCCTTCACCAAATATTCACTAGCTATATTTGTACAACTTGCTCCATCTATAATCACACTACTTGGTTTTCCATTCACATAGCATCTAGTGTGAAATAGATTCCCCCTTTGATTTTGAACATCCCCTTTCACATATACACTCAAAGTTCTCCTAGAAACTAAACTCTTAAGTGTAACTAACTCATCAACATCACCAATTGCAACCTCCTCATCGTCCCCTTCATCATCATCATGCCCACTAGAACCTAAGTTGAAATCACCTTCCTCTTCACTACACTTAATGTGAGTCTTAGATGATGAACTTGAAGAACCCTTACTTTTAGTTTTATGACTCATAAGCTCCTTTTTCGCACTCTCCTCTTCTTTGTCTGGCATGTTCTCATCTTTCTTGTAAGGAGTTTTCCATGAGCTACTAGATGATGTAAAACTCTTCTTGGTCAAACGAACTTCATTAGCAAAGGCATCCATACTTTGCACTAGCTTTTGCAACAAAGTAGCCAAATCAGTTTGATTTTCTCCATCTTTTCTATCTCCCATTGTACCTGCACAAAAAGGTTAGTATGGATAAAGAAAATCCTCACAAACTGTGTCTCACAACACACACACACACACACACACACACATACACACTTGTTTACCACAACTTGCTCTCGTGTTTGCACTAACGAATGCAGAACAAAAATCCGAAATTCTACCTCCGAATTTTCTTTATTTTATTTTTATTTTTTTTAATATTTTTCGATATAACCTTGATGTATAAGAACTCCAAATCTCAAATTTCAAGGCAATCCGACCTCTAATGAATCCAGAATAAAATTCAAAAGTTTCTGAATTTTTTATTTTCAACTTTGCGATATGGATGAAGATGAAACTAGAATTTGATGAATGATGAATAGAAGGATAGATTTACCGATTGTAGATGAAAGCCTATGCTCTGATACCAATTGATACGAATCTAGTTGTGATAGATTCAAATCTACCCTTGAATTCCTCCAAAGATCAAACTAGAAACTCCAACTCTAGACTTGATGAAATCGATAGTCTTCAACAAAGCTCTCTTCTTCGTTCTTCGGCCATAGATGATTAATTAGACCTGCAATTAACAACCTAAGATCACAAGATTCAAACTAAAGATCACAAGACTCTACAAGATTGAAGAAATCCTAAGTATGTTAAAATTAAAACAATGAAGCCAATCTCACAAAAAGAGAATACTCAAATCTGATTTATGAATTAACTTATGTTTACAAGAGGTATTTGAACTCTTATACAGTGATAGGGTTGACCAAACAACAAAATAAAACCCTATGGGGCGTCCTAACATAAGGGTTAGGTAAAACTAGTCCAAGCCCAACTAGGAAAAGGAAATAAAAGACAGAATTAAACAAGGATTGGACTTAATTAAACAAGACCCAACCCAAATAACATCCAAACTTAAAAATAAGCTAATCTAAGATTGAATTTAGCCCACACAAGGCTGAATTAACCTATGCAAGCCCAACTACACATCGATTGCAAGTAAGGTGATGATCTTGGAATTGATGGATGAATGCTTGCTCAATTCATCACCAAAGCTCCTCAATTGCTCATCGATGGCCTTCATGTCTTCAAGAAGTGTTCGAACAAAGCCCATGAGTGTCTCCTTGAACTTCTTTTGGCTCTTGATCTAGTCATTGGACCTTCAGGCAAGCTCAATGGATCGATTGGCTTCTTATTGAGCTTTGGTGCAAGTCCATCTCGATCTCCATAGTCTCCTTGCATCTCCAAGCCTCCATGTAGCCCATGCACATCCTTTCCTTGCTCTCCATTGTCATCTTCAAGTCCATGATCAACCTTGGGCTCATCATGACTCCTTATGGAGCACCCAGTTGTGATTATGATTGTTGTATAGTGAAACTTCATTTGTTATTGCACCAGACATTTCATTGGCATAAGAGATGTAATCTCTCCATGCTTACCATGCTGGGAAATTCGATTATATGGTGTGATATGTAGTGTGCTTTTCCCATTTTTGGAATTTTGAAAATTTTCTATGTATATTACTCTTCTAGGTGCTTTGCCTATATTCAATTATAATTTTACCCAGAAAAGAAGTCTTAATTTTGACCGAGGCATGATGTCCACAAAATACAAGGCTAGGCATTTAAGCAGCTGAAATGCATACTTGATGAGACCAAAATAGTTCATATAAATTGCTATCTTTCAAGTGTTATTTGGTTTGAAAAAAAAACAAGTGTTATTTGGTCTCATATGTCTCTATTAAAAGCTTTATTATGTTGTTTTGCACTTGTAGGTTGATTTTGGGAGAAATGTGCATTATGGCCAAATAAGGAGCTAAATGGAGCATTTTGGAGCTAATTATGGAGCCAAGGACTTAGAGCATGGATTTGGTGATTCCTAGCCTATAGAGGAGACGATTTTGAGCTTCAAGACTATACATGGTTCCCCACATGTATTTGATGGTTCACCACATGACTTGATTTCACCTTGATGAGTCATGAAACTTCACAAGAAGCTTGGTGAAGATGGACTAGCCACATGGACGAGATGACATGGAAAGATAGAGAAGAATGAAGATATATGGTTAATCACATATGCTTGTGGTTGCATATATGCCTATGATAGGAAGATTTGGACTATGCACTACATGAAGACTTTACACTTGGATCAGACCTTGTGTAAGGAGTTTCAAGGAGCCCATATCGATCCAAGCAGGAAGCAATAGGAGTCTTGACAACCCTAGCCGCCGACCCCTATATAAAAATTCTTTTCTCTCTAGATTTGGTGTGCTGTGTTAAGTTGTAGAAGGCAGAAGGCCGAAACACTCTTTCTATTCCCTTTGCTATTAATTTTACCACTCAAGTGATGAGTTAGTAGTTTTCTTATTTCTCATGATGTAAGTTACATTGATCTCTTGACTATATCATGGTGAGACTATTTGTGGGTTAGTATTGAATCAATTTCAGTTTATATATCTTGTTCTCAGTTTATTCATACAGAAAAATATGATTCCCGGCCAGTTGGTTGTTTATCTATATGAAGTATGTTATCTATTAGATCTTTATGATTTATTAGATAGATGCAAAAGTAAATTGATGATACTTACTGAGGAATTGATTTGCTTAAATATATAACTATTGCATGATTAGTAATAGCTTCTGTGAAGCTAATCTTGTAGCCTAGTATGTCATCCGATTGATATTTATGCTCATTCCTTATGGAATGATAAGGCTATCAACATTAGAAAGTATAGAACATAAAGTTGTATGCTTTGGATGAATGCATGGTTGTACTTTCGGGAATTGTGTATTCAATTTGGTATTGATCTAGTAGGAATCTATGGCCTGACCAGTTGCAATTCAATCGAGATGCTATTCAGCCGAATTCATTGTGTATGTGGAATGATTTGGATGATTGAATAATCTATGATCCATTAGTCAAGAGTGATTGTGCATATGTTATTAGAAAGCTTTCATACTATTGTTAAACAGATTCCTCTAGATTGTTTTTAGTTAGTTTGCTTCATTTACTTGCTTGATTATTACTTGTTTTTACATTCCTCGCCCTTGAAAGATTGCTAAAGAAAAGGACTAGCTACCTCCTCGTGGGATTCGATCCTTGCTTACCACTTTACCTGAGTTTGCGAGGATAAATAAACGTGACTACTTTCTTGTGACGACCAGGAGAGGACATCAATACTTGAAAAAGAAGAAAAGCTTGGTAAAATGGAGCAATTAGAACTTATAAATCATAGTCATAAGATGGAATTTTTTGTTCATTTAATCATAAGAAAATTTTGTAATAATAAGAAGGGAAAATTTTAAAAAAGGGCAATACACTGAGAATATTTGAATTTACTACCATCAACAATTTTAATTATTAAGAAGGAAATTAAAGTTTGATTAGTTACTCATTAGGATGTTGTAAATACCATTATACCCTTTTATTGATCTCCTTCTCTATCCTTTTTTGTTTGTTTATCCATTTTTTCTTATTTCTCCCACTGTATATGGTTACCAACTGTTGCACCACAATTCTCTAGTGCGCCCAGAAAGGTTTTTGAGACGAAATCTCTTAGAGGAAAGAGAGAGCTTCGAGGCGTGCTAGTTATTTTTGTAGAAAAAATAACAAAAAGCTTTTGTAAAACTTAAAGGGAAGAAATCAAGCTTGTAAAAGCGAGGGAGATCAGGCGAATTGTGAGTTCTGGTTGAAAGTCACAGAAGACTGTTTAAATCATTAAACTTGTCGAGTAATTCTTGAGTAATAAGGTGAGAGATTGATGAACATAGAGATTTGAAAAGTAGATTTTCACTAGAATTGCAGAAGCAATGTTACAACTTGTAAGAACAAGGGTGATAAAAAAAGAACAAGGATGATGAAAAATAAAAGATAAAGTAAAGGGAAAAAGTTGATCAAGTAAGAGTTTGCATCTCTGAAGAGAGAAGTTTCGCGCTGGGCGATGGTGTCCGGAGAGCCTTTTCTACGATGGTGATGACTCTGCTTATATAGCCAATGCGCCACTATCTTCTACACCATTTAAGGGATTCTAGGTTTAATGACCCACCAACCACAATTGAATTTGTCAACTACGTCAATTGATTTTTGTCCCTTGGGTCAACCTTCACTTTGATGATAATTAATCCGATTATCCATTTGACTCCTTGACTTTAGGAAATTAATCACAATCAATATTACACAAATTAGTAATTGATTTAGTCAACTTCCGATATTCAACGTGTGAAAACTTGATGCGTTCTCATGGGTGATGAACAAAATGCCAATTCCTTTCAAACAAGGCGCCACCACCCAAGGCGCCGCTCACCCTACCATGGCGCCATTGCTGGTTGGAACGTTGCTCTCAAATTCATTCATCTTCACCCCAGCCCTTAATTGAAAGATATGCAAAAGTTGATCCCGTGGTGACCAATCGCCAAGAAACTTGCTAGGAAGAGGATGACGCCAAGGCATACACTTAGGTATATGGCACCATACCCAAAATATCATCATCACATTCAAACTTATAGATTTTGGCAAATTGTCCTCAACTGCACAACTTGCAAAAATTGGGCTCAGGGTGACGAGCGCCACTCCTTATTCCTTCGGGTGGTACGACATCACTCCATAGTTCTTGGGGTGGCATGGCGCCAAAGCAAATTTGATAAGCATGGCGTCGTTGGCCTTAGATTGGAAATAAAGCCATTTGGCTTCAATTATGGAAAGAAAGTCATTGCTCGAGCCAAAATTAACCCTATTTTTATGATAATTTTCGTATGTTTTTTGGTATTTTTATGTGTGATTTAACCCTATTTTGTAAGTATTTCTGTTTTTAGGTCTTTAAGAGAAGAAAAATGGAAACTTGTTGTTTTTCACTATTTTTGGAGCTAATTTGATGACTTTTGTCACAAATATGGACTAAGCAATTTTGAGTGAAGATTTGGAGATTCGAAGTTTGTGATTGAAGACTTATTGAAGATAATTTGAAGAATTGAAGACCATTGAAGAATTATTTCAAGAAGCAAGAATTGAAGATTGAGCTTAAATCGCGAAGGATTGAAGATAAGGTTTCTGCATAACCTTGAAGACATGGACTTTTGAATATATTATGAATATATTATATGGGATAATAATCAGCCCATATGAGCCCACAATTGGAGTTAAAAATCCAATTGGTGCCGCACAAGCCCAAGAAATATTCAAATTCCCGTAACCCTTTCTTATTTGGATTAGGATTCAGCGCAGTCTCGGTAAACAAACCATAACTTTCTGCTCAGACCTCTAAAAAATGCATGTGAGTAGGCGTTGGAAAGAGGACTTTGAGATCTACAACTTTGCTTTGAAGCCTAAAGCTCAGTTCTGCCATCTTCAAGCCCGAAATTTTTGTTGAAGTTTCTGCAAGATTCCAGAATTTTCCTGAAGACCAATTTTTACTCTAGGAAGATGTTTAATCCAACTTGGAGACCAAGTTAAGGCTTAAAACCGACCTAGGGGCTGTTAGGGTTGATTCATAAGTCTATTAGGAGTCTAATTAGTCCACTATAAATACCCACCTTATGTAAAACCCTATATACAATTCTAGATCTCTTTTTCTCTTCATCTTTTATTTTTCTCTAGTTTAAGAAGAGGGTTTCGCCCCCTCTATTTAGGAGAGGGGTACGATATCCCTAGTTGATGCCAAGGGGAGAATTCGTCAAGTTTGTAAGTTTTCTTAAGTTTCGTAGCTAAATTCTTAATATTTCTTATCTTTTGGTGATTTTAATCAATTAATCATGATGAGATTTGTGTGCTTATAATTTTATGTTTGTTCTTGGTTTGATAATTTGCTAGTCTCTGTTTTATTTTATCATCTTGATGATTATTGATTTATGTGGCCACTAATGATGTAATTGGATAGTGTAGACACCCAAATTTTGCAAAGTTCGGAAAATGCTTGATTGCCCGTTAATTGTTTCATGTCGGGTCCATTTCTTTTGGGGTTCCTTTAATCCATCTCTTCCTATTAGGTGCCAATTCAACCATTTGAGCCCATTGGATTCAATTAAATTGGTTTGGGTCAATCACACTCATTAAGCCCATGGCTCCTTTAGGTCATTTTGTCATCATACATTAATAAGTGAAGGACCCATTTGATTGAAGGCCCAATGACAACCCAATTCCAACCCAATTCTATAAGGGTCCAAGACTAATTTCAGCCCTAATTCATTTAAAAAAAAAGGGAAAAGAAAAAGAAAACATGAGCAGAGATCACGTGAGAAAAGAAAACGAAAAATGGAAATAATTGGGAAAATCATCCCACGCTTTCTCCTTCCCAAAGCTGGCCTTGCCAAATTTGCTTAGTCAACTTTCCCCTCTCCAACACTTCATCCAAAGCTGTTATAAGGAGCCAAAAAATACAGAACTCAGTTGATTACAAGGAGCAAAACCAAACAAAGAAGATTAATGTAAAGCTGAATTGTACCTTGAGCCATCAGCATGAAATTGGGGTCTTGGTCTCTTGTCCCATTTGATTTTCCTGCAAATAAAATTGAACCCTCCATTCAAACTTGGGAGATCGGAGCCATTGATCATTTTTTTCGTTTCACATTATAAAAGGGTACAGTGGCTTTGAGATTGGAGGGGATGGGATTTTGTTTCTTTTTTTGGAAGGGAAAAAATTACAGAGGTTTGAAAAAAACTAGGAGAGTTCCTCTAAATTTCTCAAACTTTGTAAACAAAACAAGAGTTGATAAGTTCTTGATTTTCAAAAAGAAAAGAAAAAAACAAAAAAAAATTTCAACTTCTTTCTTGATTCTTTTTAGAGAAAGTGAGTATCTTTTACCAAAGAAAAAAATCAAAATTTTCGTGTTATTTCTTACGTTGAGATTTCAATTTGGGTCTGAGGCAAACTAAAGCACCGGGTTTGAGTCGAAGTGGAGAGTGGAAAGCGGCTGTGAAGGGGAAGAAAAAGCGAACCAGAGTTGAGAAGAGAAAAGAGGGAAAAAAAGTGCTGGTAAAACTCTCTTCCTTTTAAAATTCCAATAGTCAGCACCCTCTAATATTTCCTTTGTTTACACGCACACAAGAAGTGTAGAGGCTGTAGGTTTCTTTCATATCATGTCTTGTCAATATTATTATTATTTTTTTTTCTATCTCACTAAAAAAAAACGATTTCCTCTCAAGTTGAATAGTATAGTTGTTGTACTCTTTGTTCTTTAATTTGTCTTGTCATGGCTGCTTTAGTTCCTTGTACTCTTCATTTTACTTTTTTTTTATATGATTTTAAAGGCTTGCATGTGTGTCAGAAAGGAAAATGAGATGGTGAGGATTTTTTTTTTTTATAAAAAAAGGGATATCTTTTATTGAAACCATAAAACAAATAGTAAAAGAAAGGAAAAGTCAAAAGGAAATATGGAAGTGACGGGATCACTTGGTTCATGCAATTTGGAATTTTCTTGGAAATATTTCTTGCTTTGTACTTTATTCTCCTATTTTGTTAAGTTTATTTCTTGATTTATTTATCTTGTTATTGCAATTTGGTCCCCCCATATTTACTTTTGAGTGCTTAAGCTCTTTCATGTTTAGGAGTAGTTTAATTTAAGCCTTAAATAATTTACTATATCATTGAAGATTTAGTTAGGCTAAATTAGGTTTTTCATAATTAATTAGGATACATTCATAGCATGCATCAATATTATTTGTTCTTAATTATTATATAAATAGTCACTTATGTCCGATAATGGGGTCCCCGAAAGGGATTTCCTAGGTCAAGACCGCCTCATAAATCGTCCCATTGGTTGGATCGCGTTTTATGGGGTGGCCTCGGTTAAGCGTCTATTTATCTAATGATTATGTCTTTCATGATTTGAATTGCCGTTCATGCGAGTAAATAAACGGGTAATGATCGTTTATTCCGATGATGGGTATCTTCGAAAGGGACTCCCTAGGTCGAGATGTCGTGTAAACTGCACCGGTGCACGGACCGCAGTTTGCGTCAGATGTTCTCGGTTAAACTTTCATTTCCCCTTAATAATTCATAGTTCATGCATCATTTGCACCATATTAGAGGATCCACCCAAATTGGAAAATTAGTAAATTAAGAAAAAAACTAAAAAAGGGTAAAAAGGAATTGAGAAAAGCAAAAAAAACGAATAAAAGGTTTCTAAGAAAAAGAAAAAAAAATAGTGATTAAGCATTTAGGATAAATAGCAACCAATTTAGAAATTTCTTAGATTAAAATTGGACCTGTCAATACCGTCGCTTGACGGGCATTGTGAGGGTGCCGATCCTTCCCCACACGTAACCGTACTCCCGAACTTAGATTTAGTTTCGTAGGCCATTTTATTAGGCTTAGCGTGTCCTTCGCCAGGCATAGGATATCTTAGGCTTAATAATCATTTAGGTGACTAATCACACCGTTATAAAAGATTAGTGGCGACTCCCGGTCAATTCAGTCGTTACGGTAGGATTCCCGGACCCGCACGTATCGACAGATAGATCTATAGTTAGATCAAACTTAGAGAATTAATAACTCAAGTTTGATTATTAGTAACAAGTGGATAGAAAATTAATAATTCATCCATTGGGATTGGTAAACCTTATTTTTTATAATTTGGTTATACTTGTTATGCATGTGTGAATAATTGTGCTTAATGCTTTGTTCTTGACAATCTAATAAATCATGAGTTTGACAATTAGTTGTTTTGAATGAACGGGGTAATCTAAGTCAGAAAAGAGAAATTTTACCTAATATACATTTTAGGGTTTTCCCTAGACCAATTATCTAATTGAGAATAAAATATTAAATTCATCTTTTAAATCAAGGATCCATAGTTAAATTGATTGGTTTCTGTCATTGGAGAAGAAGTATGCTTTCTTATTATTGTTCTCTTTATTAATTGCCATAGTTTATATTTAATTTACTTTGCTTTATTTCTAGATTAATTGTTTTTCTTTTTAGTTAATATTTTTAATCCCCTGTTTTTGAATTATTCTTAGAGTAGATTTTATATTTGGATAAGTCTATTCCCTTTCTCTGTGGAATTCGACCCCTGCTTGCCCTATCTACTTAGTTAGGTTTTTGTGGGGATTATTTTATAATTGCTGACAACCGATCAGCCATTATGGACTTTGGCTTTAACACCATCTCCATTAAGCCAAATATTTGGGTAAGGAAAAATCATGGCGCCATTAACATGGTCATTTTGGCTTAAGGCGCCATTAGTTATTTTTCCAATAATATTAATTCAAATTTTAACTAAAAGAAAATTACAAGTTTTTCTAGGGTGGTTTGGGTTTCGGGATTTGAGAAAAAGGTTTTGCCAAATCCTAATTGGATTAGGATGGTCTTAATTTAATCAAATTTGTACCACAATTCCTAATTTACCCCAAGTGTAAATTATGGTATAAACAATGCCCCCTATTTCATTAGGTTTGGAGCATAGTAAAATTGTCTAATGAAATATAAGCCCCAACGAGATGCAAAATGTTGTTCAGATCAACCATTTTATTGGACAATAAAATGCGAAAATAAAATTAATTTTTTGGGGTGGCCAATTGATGCGAATCTAGTTGTTTTAGATTCAAATCTATCCTTGAAAATCCTCCAAAGATCAACTTGACAACTTCAACTTCTAGATCTTGTCGACTTGTACTCTTCCCAAAGATTAGATCTTCGTTCGTTGGATTAGATGATCAATTAGACCTGCAATTGACATCCTAAGATCACAAGAATCACAACTAGATAATCACTATCTAATTGCTTGCTAGGACTCTACAAGATTGAAGAACCCTAAGCTTACTCAAACTAGAACAAAGAAGCTAAATTTTCAAAAGAATCTCTCTTTTATTGATAAACTTAACTTGTGTTTATAAAAGGGGGTTGATGCCTTTATATAGGCAAAGGGTTTTGACCAATATCCAAAAATAAAACCCTATTTTCGTCCAAACATAAGGGCTAGGGAAAAACTAGTCCAAACCAACTAGGAAAAGAAAATAAAGACATAATTAAACAAGGATTGGACTTAGTCAAACAAGGCCCAAACCAAATAACATCCAAACTTAAAAATAAGCTAATTAAGCCCAAACAAAGCAAACTAATGCTAATGGGCTCATGCCACGATGTCAATCCGGCCATGTAGAATCAATACTAAGCAAAATGACGAACTTGTAATTGATTGGTGTTTTCTTGCTCAAATCATCATCAAAGCTCTTAAATTGAACTTGAATGGTCTTCATATCATCAAGATGACTTCGAACAAGGCCCAATAGTGCATCCTTGAACTTCTAAGCTCTTGATCTTGTCGTTGGACCATTAGGCAAGCATAATGGATCGATTGGCACCTTCTTTGGTCTTGAAACAAGTCCATCGTTATCTCCATGGTCTCCATGCATCTCCATGCCTCCATGCAACCCATGAACATCCTTTCCTTGCTCTCCATTGTCATCTTCAAGTCCATGATAAGTCTTTGGCGCATCATTCCCTCCATGATAAGCCTTGGGCGCATCATTGAAGACATGACCACTCCCTCGAGCGCTAGTGAAATCACTAGTGCCGTACAAGATGTGGATCTCTCTCAACCAATGCCAATGGCTTCTCATCTTGTAGAGCCATCAGTTTCATCATTATCAGACCAAGATCTATTGCCAAACCGCACCGATGTAGTTGGCCTGGGTGAGCTATGTCATAAAAACATGGTCGACATTGGTGAGACAATCGACCTTGAAGGAATAGGCCAATCTATGCATGGTGATTCAACGTTTGGCTCGGCCGGCAACATAATGTGGTTGCTTTTGTTCTTGTCAACCAGTGGCCTAATGAATGATTGCTCTTTTTCTTCCGTCGGCCAAAATGGATCTATGAGATTGATCGTTGTAGTCTCAAACCAATCCATGGTCCGTGGTCTATGGTTTCCGCCATTGATTTTGGTTGGATCACCATTCTCCTCAAGATCAAGGCGTGGTTCATCTTGGAGCGCCATTGTCTCGAGAGGTGGCAATGTTAGAGGTGGCTTAGAGCGCCGTTCATTTTCATCTTTGTCGGGAAGACTTTTATCTTCCTCAAATTCATCAGCATCAAAGTTGCTAACGTCAGCCCCCAAGTTTAAATCTTCCTTGGGTCGTCTGTCACCATGCTTTGAAAAAATTTCATCTTTCTCAAGAAAAATTCCATCACCCTGAATGTCAAGTTTTGATAAGTTATCAATCTCCAAGTCATCCACATTCCCTTTGCTTTCAAAAGGATTTTCGATCTCCTTGGAATCGAAGGTCTCCATGGAACCATCGGCTTCCTCCTTATAGTGGGAGTGGTTAAAAAGTTGCCCCTCGAGCGTAGCTTCCCCATCTACACTTCATTTTCCTCAAGGTGCTCGTCACTTTGCTTGGGAAGACTTTCATCATCCGTTTCAGAACGCTTTTCATCATAGGCCTCCTCTGTTTCAATCACCCCACCTAACTCTTTATGTTCAAGGCAGCGATGCTCATTACTTTCATTAGGAAGAATCTCATCCCCCTCGGTCTGAGAGCGTATTTCATCATCAGCCTCTTTAGGTTGAGTCACCCCACCTACCTTTTCAGGGTGAAGGCACCAATGATCCTTAGGTTTGGGGTGCCGGTCATCTTTATCAGGTTCGATACATCCCAACTGACTTGGTGATTTGATCAGAAAATATGCATGGTTGCCCCCCGAGTGTGTTTTGCGATTCATCGGAGTCAGGTAGATCTTCTTCCTCATCCACCAAACCAGCTGCATTTTCCACTTTGTCGACCCCGACCTCCTCACTTAGGTCATCGACCCCAACCTCCTCAAATTGAGTTTCAGTTTGAGGTTGGTGCGATGGTTGCCCCCCTAGGTGATCATGAAGGAGAACAACGCGATCAAATTCATCCATCATTCGTTGTTCCTCTTCTTGCAACTTTGCCTTATCCTTTTCGTACTTGTTGTTCAAGTGATCTGTTATGATGGATTTGACTGATTTGCTCAACTCATGGCCATACTTTATGTTCAAACTGAGCAAGCCAAAATGATGGTCCACGCTCAAACTAAGCCTCTTACTAAAATATAACCATCCTATTTTAGCCCGAAATTTTTGGGTTAGATCCTCCATGATTGGACTAACCAAATGCCTTGTTCTCGGTTAGAACGCTAAAAAAAGACTTCCAATGGTTTGGAAGTGTTGTACTAGAAAACTGAAGAAAGAGACACAAACAAGAGACATATAGATTAAATATAAACGAAATTAAGAAAGATCAAGAAATTACCCAAATTGATCCCACTGGGCGTGCCAAAAAGAGATGTTGCACCAAAATTTCGTAATGCGCCCAGAAAGATCTTTGAGGTGAAATCTCTTTGAGGAAAGAGAGATGTTTGAGGCGTGCCAGTTTTTTTTGTAGAAAAATTAACAAAAAGCTTTTGTAAAACTTAAAGGGAAGAAATCAAGCTTGTAAAAGCGAGAGAGATCAGGCGAATTGTGAGTTCTAGTTGAAAGTCATAGAAGACGGTTTAAATCATTAAAGCTATCCAGTAATTTTTGAGTAATAAGGTCAGAGATTGATGAACAAAGAAATTTGAAAAGTAGATTTTCACTAGAATTGCAGAAGCAATGTTACAACTTGTAAGAACAAGGGTGATGAAAATAAGAACAAGGGTGACGAAAAATAAATGACGAAGAAAAGGAAACAAGTTGATCAAGTAAGAGTTTGCATCTCTGAAGAGAGAAATTTCACACTGGGCGAGGGTGTCCAGAGAGCCTTTTTATATAGCCAAGGCGCCACCATCTTCTCCACCATTTAAGGGACTCTAGGTTTAATGACCCACCAATTACAATTGAATTTGTCAACTACGTCAATTGATTTCTGTCCCTTGGGTCAACCTTCACTTTGATGATAATTGATCTGATTATCTATTTGACTCCTTGGCTTTAGGAAATTAATCACAATCAATATCAAGTAGTTCCAAAGAAATCTGAATTTATTGTTGTGGCAAATCAAGATGGTGAATGTGCATTAAGTATAGAAAGCTGCGGCAACAAGAAAGGATTAATGATGAATATTATTTTAAAACATCATACATATGGGCTAAGTCTAACAAATAGGCTCAACATAAAATTTGGGCTATTTCAAGGGAAGGCTCAAAGAGACAAAGAGTTGCAAAAACAGTGGACATGAGTAGGAGAGGCATGCATCAGAATCAATTTCAGTAGGGCACACGTCAGATGGTAGTGAATCAACAAAGGCACATTTGGGTACATAGCCATTGCAGTAAGCAAATATAGAGCATTGGTACCATTACAACAAGTGTACATGTGAGCAGATGCAGGGTTTGATGAAGTAACAGAATGTAATCAGAGGCAATTACATTGTATAAAATGGGGTTGACAAATGCACATAACAAACAAGGAAAAAATGCAGAAAACTAGCAAGCACTGGTAGAGGAGATCATCGCCATTCATCATTTCAAAATTAAAGGCAGAGGCACCCAGGTCATTCAAAGCACAAGGACAATGGAATTAGCCAAACAGAATCAGCAAAGTCAGGGCAATTTCATTTCTCAATTCGTCATGGCAGTCAAAGAATAAGGCATCAAGCAAGCAAATAATTCAGCCAAGCAAATTCGAAAAGAGGGCAGTGGCACAAGATTATCAAATTCCAGCAATTTGCAAAACACCAAACAATATTCACAACAATGCAGCAAGCGTAAAAGTCAACAAATTGAAGGCATTTAGAGAAGTTACAGGGAGGTAAATGGTCAGTCAGCAACTTTGATAAGTAAGGCTGAATATCATGTTGAAGAGGAGGGAAGATTCCATTTGGAGCCACGTCACCTGCAAGAAAACAAAAACAGTTATTTAGAGGAAAATTGAATAGGGGAAAAGGGATAGAATCTAGCTAAGGGATTCGGTTAGGGGAAGGCATTGAATCCAGGGGCTTAAAGATTCACCAGTAAAACAAAGCATTAAGAACTAGTAATTTTTACAAGCACAAAGAGCAATTTCTCACTCAACGTTCTGTATCTCCCTTGGAAGGAGCTTCCTCCCTCAACCAATTGCTACAAACAACTAAGCCTGAACGTCAATCCTCGACTTAATCTAGCTAATGTTAACTTAATTTATCAAGAAAGTGTCGGCTCAATCTATCAAAACAAGCAACATAGAATTAAAACAGAGATCAAAGGAATACTCTAACAATTATCATATATAAGCACAAAATCTCACCATTATATAAGTAAAGAGATCAATTAAATTCTACATTGGAGAAAAGAAAAGGATTACTCACTCATGAATTGAGTGAGCATCCAAAGAATAAGAAGAAAAACTTAACTTATGGATGGGAAGAAGAGGGGGCGGCGGCTCCAAGGCTTTTGTCCTCCAAATCTTCAACAATTCTTTATAATTTCTAGATCTACATACACTAAAAACCTAGACCTAAGGTGGCTATTTATAGTGAAAATAACCCTAAAGACTCCAATTCTAACTAGGAAAGGACTCTAGGACGGTTTTTGGGGCTGACTTGGTCTCCAAGTTGGATTAAAAGTCTTCCTAGAGTAGAATCCAAGTCAAAATAGGATCCTGGAATTTTCTGGATTCGTGCAGGGACTTCGATAGCGTTTTTGGGCTTGAAGATGGCAGAATTGGGTCTTGGACTTCAAAGGAAAGTTGTAAATCTTGGAGTTATCTTTCCAACGCCTACTCACGGGCCTAAAACGGACATCTGAGCAGAAAGTTATGATTTTTCTACCGAGACTGCACTGAATCCTAATCCTGTTAGGACTAGAAGCGGGAATAAGCGGGAATTGGATATTTCCTTGGACATAGGCGGCACAAATTGGGTTTTTAATTCCAATTGTGGGCTTATATGGGCTGAGTATTATCCCATATATAAAATATCCAAAATTCCAAGGCTTCCAGGCTTTATTCATGGCTTGTCTCCAATCTTCAATTCTTTCTCTTGAAATTATTCTTCAATGATCTTCAAATCTTCAAATCATCTTCAATGAGTCTTCAAACATGAACTTCGATTCTTCAAATCTATACTCAAAATTGCTTTGCTCATATCTGTGTAAAAAGTCATCAAAATAGCTCTAAAAGTAGTGAAAATTAACAAATTCTCAATTTCACATCATTTAAGGACTCAAAACACAAATATTATCAAAATAACATATATTTAAGCATAAATAGATCCAAAAACATAGTAAAATAGCCATAAAAATAGGGTTATTTTTGGCTCAATCATATTTCCCCCACACTTGAACTTTGCTAGTCCCTTAACAAATCAATGTGTAAGTTAAAAATCAATTTTTCAAAAGATCAATTTGAATTTATAGATATACCAAAGAATCAATTTAATCATGAAATCAAAATAACAAAGAATAATAACAATACTCAAATCAAAAATCAAGAAATAACAAGTATCATCATTCTTAAGTAGTCATAATCAAAGTAGCTTTAATCACTTACCATTCTTCACATCCTATGACTACTAGTTGGTCGATATACCTTGAGATCGAAGGATCTGACGGTGGAGGATGTGGATCAAAATGAAGAAACTTTGGCTCGGTTAAGCTTAGGCTCATCGGGTTATAGGTTCGGGATTGAAGAAAAGGGGGCGGATTCGGGTTCGCGAGGAGGCAGGGATTAGATCTGGAATTTTTGGCGTTCATTGGTGGTTGATCTGAACCTCCGGCATGGAGGTCCGACGGTGCTGCGGTTTCAGGCATATCAAAAGGGGCGGCTAGGGTTTCAATCCCATTTGAAGCTTAAAGGAAGAAAAAGAAGGGGTTGGTATTTATACCAACCCTTGAACCCGACCCAGAAACCGGCGGGTCAACCCAATTCAGGTAATATTTCTAATCTTTTGCAATTAGATCCTTAATTTTATGCAATTGAATCCTATAGGTTCCTAATTAATTCACATAAAGACTGAAATTTGTTTAGGTTTTCAATGTAGTCCCTGATTTAGGGTAATTTTTATTATCTGATGCAATTTTGTCCCTGATTTAGGATTTTATTTTTCATTTATGCGGCCTAGTCCCTGATTTAAGATTTTATTTCCTGATTAAATGCAATTTGGTCCTTGCTTTAGGATTTTATTTATTTTTTATGCAATTTAATCCCTGATTTTAGAAATTGATGCTAGAATTGTGCAATTGGATGCCTAATTTACATTATTGATATTTAATTTATGATATTTGATTCTTGAATGTTGATGATTGTTTACTTTATGTGCAGAAAGGTCCCCGATTTGTCCAATTTGGCCCTTAGGCTTTTATTTCCTCTCTTTAAGTTTTTCATTATTTAAGTTATCGGCTTAATTAAGCATTGGTTTGTAATAATTTGGTAATTAGTGTAGTAGTAAAGTAGAAAATAATTGTGTGCACCCATGTCATGCATAGTATATATCACCTTGCTATGATTGAAATGTATTAATATTCGTCTTTTGCCGAGATAAAGGGTCTTTCAGATAAATGTACTCGGGTACGAATTTCTAGGAGCCCCTTTTAGACCGATCTTTTCCATAAATACCCCCATAATGCGTGGGAAGGGGTTTATGGAATTGATTTTGGGTAGACTTGTGTTAATGCATGTAATTAAAAAATGATCCTTCATGCATTTTACTTGCTATTCATGTGAGTTAGCTAAATAAGAATCAGTGAATAACTGTCTTTTACGATGACGGGCGGGTTCCAAGTAAATGTACTCGGGTACGAATTCTTGGTTCCCGTTCCGAGATTAGATTATTCCCGAAATACCCCTATTAATGCGTAGGAAGGGTTTCGGGTTAATTTCAAGTATACTGTTGTCTACTGGTTAATTAAAATATACCAGTTAATGCATCATTTGCATTCATTCTTCCTTTTCTTTCTAAGATTAAGCATAACTAAGAAAATACAAAAAAAAAAATCATTTTTTCTAGAAAAGCATTTTTTAAAAGGCAAGTGTTCTCTTACTCAGTTTTCAAAATGAATTAAAACTGGTAATCAAGTATTTTAAGATTTAAATAGAGGTTTTTCAGATCCAAATCAGACTGAGTTTATCAATAAAAGATGGAAAAGGTTTTCCAAAATAATAAGAAAAGAGGATTTTCACACCATTTTTAGGGAGACTAAAATGGAAGTTTTCAAAGCAAAGTAAAAAAAAATTAAGAACAAAAATAAAAGGGTTTGACACAGCATTTTTAAAATTTCTTCTCGGTGTGGGAGATTCAACAAGAGAACAAACAGTGAAAGAGAATGGAGACAGAATTGATTGACGGTGTTCCATCATATTCTTCGAATTCTCGACATTTGTTTTAAAGATGATTTTGTTTTCTTTCATAACCATTTTTCTTCTAATAATCAAGATTTAGAGCAACCATTTAGTATTAAGCCTATCAGATTTAGTTTAGACTAGAGGTACCGTCTTTCGACGGGCGTCTCGAGGGTTCTAATCCTTCCCCGAGCGTAACCGACTCCCGAACCTATAGATTCTGGTTAAGTAGACTGTATTAGGTTTAGTATTACCTTCGCTAAGCTTAGGTTAATATTAGACTTAATAATCAGATAGGTGGCTAATCACGCCTTAGAAAAAAGATTAGTGGCGACTCCTTTTCTAAATTGTTTCGGCAGGGTTTCCCGGATCCAAACGTTTCGACAACGAGAATGGGTCGTTTACTCTCAGATTTGGAAGGTTTTCTTTTTGGCAATCAGATTTGGAAGTTTATGCAATAGTTTTGACTAATTCATGTCATTTTAGATTTTTATATGTAGAAGAAAAATAATCATTTCATTTTTCATTTATATCAGTTCAAAAAAAGTTATAAAAGTCAATAAAAGAATGGGGAGCATCATATAACTAGACCCAATCAGACTCATTGGCCACAGAGACCCATCTAAGGCCCAAGCCTTATATATATATAGCCAAGGTATAACTCATAAGCTCAGAACATAAGATGAGATAACACAAGCTCACACATATGCTTACACTCTCCAACTCTTATTACACTAAAGAGGATCCCTACTGACATGACCGTCAGAGCGGGTCTCTCCGGCATCCTCGGGGGACGCATTTTCTCATGATTTACTCTCCTGCAGGCCACTCAGAGCTCGATCTATATGATTGTTGGGTCACGACACATTTTGACATCAACAGTTTGGCGCCGTCTGTGGGAAACGATTAAGAAGCTTTGCTCTTTCCAGTTAAATTTTAGCTCCAAAAGAGTGTTTGTTTAAGTTCTCTTCGGAATCCGGCAGTCATCATGGTGAACCACCACCGTCATCGGATTCCTCATAGTTGGTTGAGTACACGACTGAAATCTTAACCCCGTCCACCGTCGGAATCACCACAAATACCTCCTGGAATCTCTCTCTCGTCTAATGGGCTGTCAACAACGTTCGCGCATTTCTGACCATCATCACAGAGAACCATCACCACCATCGAGATCCTCTCGGCTAGATGAATCTTCTATCAAAATTTCAGCCCGGCCTTCCGCCGGAATCGGTCGCACGCGCCGCCGGAGTCTTTCCCTTTTCCTCTAAACTGTCAAGCTAGATCTGTGTAAACACAGCCACTGTTGAGCGACACTGCCCAGACCAATGGCTTGGGGGCAACGAGACGAAGCTCCCGCTGAAATTTCGCATCGAACGGACCCTAGAAGCGGCCACACACGCCGCCAACGCACTGCCGTCGGCATTCTCTCTCCTCCCACAGCCTCTAGCTCAAATCTACGCAAATCGAGCCACCGCCCTGTGACACCGTCGCCACCATAAGATAGATGGCACCAAGACGAGGCGGCCGCCGAAATTTCGCGACCAACGGCGCTCCGACGCGCCGCTCCTCTCTGCCACGTTGACCAACTAGATCGTGCCACGTCATCATGCCACATCAAAACTGTGTCATCCATGTTAGCCAATCATATCATGCCACGAGGATGTCTCGTCAGTTGGTTCACTCTGGTCTAACTGACCAAACCATTACTCAAACCATATCTGAATCGCATCTTTGGCTGCCCGATTCGGTACACTATCAGACCGATTCCTAAGGTTTTCGCACATCCTCTTCCGATTTTGAGGTCAGATTTAGCCGATTCTTTCTTGATAATCGCGCATCGATAATATGGCATACTTACCATAATATATATGCATAAATGGAGCTAACATGATCATGCAAGAGCATCGTTGAAGTATGCCTCCATGTTTAATCATTTTTTGATGGTAGTATATGCCTCATAATTGCCACAGATACATCATGATTGTTGATTGCACACATACATCATGATATTTTGATGAGCACTATGCATGGAAAGCATATCTTAATTGCACACAACATCTTTGAAATGTTAGACATTTTGCTCCATACTCGCATCTCTCGGTTGCACGACCCAGTGGGCATCCCCCACTCGTGCCATAAGAAAGATCGAGCATCCCTCGGTCGCATTATCTATTGGGCATCCCCCACGAACAATAAGATCGAGCATCCCTCGGTCACACTACCTATTAGGCATCCCGCACGAGCAATAAAATCGAGCACCCCTCGGTCGCACTACCTAAAATGGGTATCCCCCATGATGGGCGCACGTCAACATCTTCTGAAGGATGCATGAATCGCCCACAAAATTATAAGCTCTTATAAAGGGCAAAAGATGGACATACGTCAACATCCTCCAAAGGATGAACGAATTGTACTTTGTTAACTCAAATAAGGTTCTTATGAAGGACCGAAGTGGACATACGTCACCATCCCCCTAGTGGATGCACGAATTGTCCTCAAAATAAAAGTCTTATGAAGAGTTCGACATACGTCAACGTCCTTTTAAGGATGCATGAATTGTCGAGAGCTCTTATGAAGAGCTGGAGATGATCATGCGCCCTGACCCTTAAATGGGTGGACGAGGCACATCTTCTAAAGTACTGGACAAAGCAATAGGCGTACGACAAAGTCTCTAGAAAGACTCACATGCCAACTAGGGCGTACGACCGGATCTCCTAAAGATCACAACATTTCTATGAAGGAAAAGCTCCACCAAGGCACCGCTGGACTCACGTTTTCCCTAAGAGAATCAACGAAGAGTCCACAAAACGTAACTCGTGGGAACAAAACCCAACGCAAAGCCTATTACAACAGAGCGAATGCATTAATACGAGTACAACAAAGTCGCCCGACCTATTTGAAATTAACACGTCGCACGCGCAAAATCAATAGTAAGCAAAAAATGCCAAGTCATGGGAAACCATCCCAAGGAAAAAGCGGTGGTATGCCCTCAAGGATCGCAAAGTGGTGGTACACCCTCAAGTATCGCAAAGCGGCAGTACGGTCTCGAAGCAAAATGGTATTACGCTCTCGAAGATCTCGAAGTGGTATTATGCTCATGGAGAGCAAAATGGTAGAATGCTTGGAGACTGCAAAGCGTAGAACGCTCGGAGATCGAAAACGGTCGCGCGCCCATCATCAGAAGAGGTCGCACGTCCACCATTAGAAGCGGTAGCGCGCAAGAAGCTAAGTCACCATAGAAAGTGGGAGATCACTAACCATTGAAGATAAGATCACCTACCATTAAAGACAGTAGACCTCCAAAGGATAGTCCATCACCACCAAGCATGGGAGAGTTCCAAGCGATGATCGCTCACCACATGATAGACCTCCACTGGGGGTAAGTTCAGAACCCCCTAGGAAGAGCAAAAATGGAAAAACCAACTCTTCAACAAGAACACCTGCCCGCCTGCCCACATGATACTCAGAGGCAGGCCATTCGTCAGGTCACTTTATAACCACCCTCACGGCTGGGGGGCATTTGTTGAGCATCATATTAACAGGCCCAAAGGACCAATCAGACTCATTAGACACAGAGGCCCATCTATGGCCTAAGCCTTATACAAGGTATATATATATATATAGCCAAGGTATGGCTCATAAGCTGAGATAACACAAGCTCACACATATGCTTACACTCTCTAACTCTCATTACACTAAAGAGGACCCCTACTGACTTGACCATCAGCGCGGGTCCCTCCGACATCTTCGGGGGACCTCTTTTCTTACAGTTTACTCTTCTTCCAGGCTACTCGAAGCTCGATCTATATGATTGTTGGGTCACGACACATTTTGGCATCAACAAAAAAATTAAAAAATGCAAGGGAAATCGATATATATATATATATATATATATTTATATTTACAAGTTAATCTTGTTCGAACCCACTATGCATGGGAGTAAAGCTCTCCTAATAATGGTTTTCTCCATTCATAAGACTCGAACCTGAGACCCTACTTAAGGGAACAAGTGCCAAACTTTGTATAGATAATTTTGAACCAAGCACTTGTTGGTAGGAAATCGTTATATAAACTTTGTATAATAGTCTTGCGCCAAAAATCTCTTGCTAGAGTTTTCGCGGAGAATTCTTTATGATAGCATAGGGGCGTGCCAGTCAATTTGCTGAAACTGACAAAGAGGTTGTAAAGAACTGGATCTGGTGCGCGAAGCAGCAGATTAAAAGATCAGAGCGATTGTAGGGACTGGATCAAAGTCACACTGGAGCATTTAAATCATTGGATCCACAACAAATTGTTCTCCATAACTGGGCCATCCTATAGTTTTCTAACTAGATCAGATCTGTGAGATTTGTTCTTGATTGGAATTGAAAGAAAATAACAACTTGATTGTTATTTATGAAAGAGAAATACGTGTACAGTGTTTTTGTGTCCGGAGACAAGATTGAAACAAGAGAAAAACACTAAAAAAGTGTTTGAATGTCCTGAGACAAGATCTAAACAAGGAAAATATGATGAACGAGTAAGAACTCATGATGAACAAAGGGAAAATGGCGCAGAGCCAGAGAGAAAATAAGCACAGAGCTTTGTTTTTTGCGCGGAGCAAGTTTGTAGCTTCCGGAGCTGGTTTTTGAGATGAGTGATATCTCTGAGAAAATGTTTTGAGAAGTGGAATCTGTCTGAAGCCTTGGAATGGATCCCTTTATATAGGGGGCGGCATGGGCCTTGCATTTAATGGGCTTGACTTGCTGAAGAAGGCGAATTCATCCTCCTAAGTAGATGACAGCTCCCAGGAAGGTGTATTGAAGCTTCCTTCTTCTTCTGATTGCTTCCAACTACTGGGGAGAGGGAAGAGAGGATGCCAAGGACGTCATTCCTATAGATGGGAGATGGAAATCCTCCTCCTGGATAGGTGATGAACGATTTCTCCTTCTTCTTATCACACTTCAGCATCCCTTCGTTGCTTCCTTTGTGCTGAAATCAACTAATTTGACTAAGAAGTGGCCTTCTGACATAAGGACTTGGACTTTGATCATCAAGGCCATGAAATTCTTCATACTTAGTCATCAAGCCAAGAAAATGGCTTAAACCGGGGTGACAAAACCACTTGTCCTTAACTGAAAAGAATGCAAAAGTTGCAAACGAAGTTGGAATAAGCCAAAATTTCACCAGTAGGCTTAGATTATCTCCATAAGACTATGGAAAAAATTCCAAGTGAATTTGAGCTCTCCTTCATGGTGAACTTGGTTTCACTCCCCAAATTGTCCTTAATTGAAAATCGTTCATAAGTTTTTACATCGATGTCAGAATAAGGTGAAATTTTACCAAGATGATCTACATAGCTCAAGGATCATCATGGTATGCTCTTTTGTTAGAAATCGCAGCCTCTAGCCTCCTCAATTGATCAATTTTACCATTTTGTCCTTAATTGAACAAAATGCAAAGTTGTAGTTTTGCCTCCCGGGGAGAGGGGGAGGGGCTAGGCGATTTCTTCACCATGCTAGGTCGATTATTTTGAGGAGGTGTGAGGTTGAAAATCTCATTCCTCTCTCACATAGACAGGTGTTTCTCTTGCTGACAAACTTTAGCTCTCTGCCTCCTTCCTGTAGGAAGAGGAAAATAATTCTTCCTAAGAGAGATGGGCGACCTCTCCTCTACATAGGAGATGACTTTAGGTGAGTCCATGAGATATTTTCCATCTCATGGTTAGATGGCAAACAACTTCCCTTTTTACTGCTTGCCTCCCTAGCTGACAGCAGCATTAAAGGAAAATGCTTCCTTTAATTGATTTTCTGCCTCCTCCCTTGATACAGGGCAGCATATATGGATAATAATAATTAATAATGTCAAAAAATTATTATTATTTATTTAATAATTTCGGCCTTAATTAATTAATTACAAGAATTTCCTAATTCAATTAGAACTAGGGTGGTGCAGAAACTAAGTTTCTTCAGGATTTGTAATCAAATCTTGACCACTCATCTTGATATAAATCATGTGAAGAACAATTTACCCTTAATTGTAAATTGAGGTATAAACAATGCCCCCCAAGCTTAAGTCCTTGACCTAAAAGGAAAGGATTTGAGCTTGTATATAAGGAAATTGGTCTTAGCCGAAATTCCTCCTCTTATCTTTCCTTAGCATCGTCGACCTCTCTCCTTGGTACCATACTTAGCCAAAAATTGCAGCAAGTTCTCAACCTTCAATGGCTTCCAAGATTCAAGATCTCAACAACAATCATCAAGCAAAATCCTCCTCCATGCCAAGCAATTCAAGCCGCAGCTCCCTTTTCTTGGAGGCTTCCAAAATCATTGGCAAGGATCATGTAGATGTCGACTTTGATGATGATTATGTGGTGTTATAGCTGCTGAAATTTAGAGGATTAATTTAGATTAAGATCCATATTAATTTAGTGAAGAAATTGGCAAAAAAACCCTAGCAAAAAATTATGTAATTTTCGGCATATATTTTTTTTTGCCATAAATCTTTCAATTAACATGTTGCTGCATATAATCATGTACTATATGGCATGAAATCATGTTAATTTGATGAAATTTTAGGGACTAGGGTTCATCGATTAGGGTTAGAAATCCTAATTGCAACAATTTGGCCAAAAATTCTAGTCTAATTTCGGCCCAGATCTTTAATCTAGCCAAAATTATATGCTGGATTGTGTTTTCTGCACAAAATTAGGTCATATTTCATGAGCATGAAACCTAATTTGATAAGGAAAGGAACCCTAGGTACCGCAGCCTCAAATTGCAAAAATTGCAATTTTGGCGGCTTGCAATTATGTCCCTAGGGTTAGGGTTTTGTAATTCTCGGCATATTTGGTTATTTAGGCCAATAAATTAATTTTAATTTCTTAAAATATTCACATAATTAATTTTGGCAGCCATAATTTAATATTTTTGCCAAAATAAAAATTATGGAATAATTTTAAGGTGGTAAATTTAATTTCACCAACTTGTACTTCAAATTAACAATTTCTTGCTAATTTTCCTTTTTTTTAATATATATATAGGCTGCATTTGCTATTGGGGCGTCTTTGTCCACTAAGCTTTGTAAGAACTTGGTGAGGAAAATGTCCTTAGCACCATTCTTCTTGCCGCCCGGGTGTTGCTTGCCATCTTCTGGCTACTTCCATAGTTTCTCTGCCCTGACTTTCCTTCGTGATTTTCGGACCGGATTTTATCCTAGCTATAAAGCATCAAGTCGGCTGAGCACCTCATCCACACTTGTGGTATCGTTTTTTTTTTATTTCAGGAGAGTCTTCAATCCCCTTGGAGCTGGTGATTTCTGTGGAGTCGTCAACTTCCTCAAAGTCAGAGTGGTTAGAAAGTTGCCCCCCGACCACTTTGTTCTCATTAAGTTGATCTTCACCATGTTCGAAGCAGTTGTCTTTATCACTTTCAGCGTAGTCATCACCTCTGGTATAGTCAATGGTGACATCATCTTCCTCATTGGTTTTGGCGCCATCTTCATTGCCCCCCGAGCGTTCGTCATCTTTTTGAGACAGTTGACTTGTGCTATCTCCTTCACCACTTCCCATACTTATGTTGTCATCAGTAATGTGAGTGGTGTTACTAGTAAAAGTGGCCTCATCACTAGATGGACTAGTGGCACCAACATCTACTTTGACTGGAGTGGACTCATAATCACCATCATCCATATCGGAAGTGGTAGAGCCAGCAGTAAAATTCTGGAGTATGGAGTTCATGTTCATTTCATTTCTTTTCTTGCTTTGGCTCTTTTACGAAGCTCACGTCTTCTCCAAGTCTTCTTATTTTGCTGAGTAGGTTGGCTAAAGATTTTTGGATGTTCAATGTTTCGCCAAACACCACTTTGAACCTTTGAAGTTGACTGGACCGTCTTTGGTTGTGCATGAGAAGTTGGAGTTTGTTTTAATTGCACCCTTTTAGATGAAGATGGAGCAGATGAGTAGGTGGGTGGCGTCACTTTTAGAGTGGATGGTGCCACCTGCTTCTTTGCCCTAGGTGGAGAAAACTCCAATTTTTTTCTAGGAGCCTTGTGTTTCAATGCCACTGACTTTGGAGTTAATGGCTAAGCAAGTTGATAATCCAAGGGTTTTTGCACCATGGTCAAACACCTTTTTCCTTTCCTTCTGTAAACAAGTGACCACGCTTTCGAAAGTTAGCCATCACCTTGTCAACAATTTCTTCTACAATAGGTGAGACTTGGGTGGCCACTTGGTGTGGATGGAGTATGACAACTTGATGTGGATGTAACTGAGGTAGTGTGACCAAGGGTGGTGGCACCTGCTGCTGTATTTGCCCCCCGAGTGTTGTTTCCATTATAGAGATGGCTTCTTGCACTTGTTTGAATCCATTCTCATTCTTGGTTATTTGTTCCTGGATCATCTCTTGGATTCTAGCTTCCATCTTGTTCATCACCTCCTCTAAGGCCTTAGCAAGATCACTAGGAGTTATAGTGCAGGTGACATCTCCTGGGAGGTAGGGGGTGCCGCCTCCTTTGTTGCCTTCTGCAAGCAAGGAGGCATCTCCTGAAACAAGGGATGCATCTCCTTTGTTGCTTTCTGCGCCACTTTCATGTCCATGTAAGAACATGTGGTGCAGAAAATCCTGTTTTTTCTTTGCATCCTCACTGGTTAGCTGTCCATTTTCTGGAAGATTAAATGCAACCATGTGTATAAGAGCTGGGTAAGGATCCTTGTTGACTCCCATATCCTTCTTGAGAGGCTTAGGGAACTTTAGTATTCCCCTTTCTATCTTCTCTTGTATTATATTCTTGAATACAGTACAATTGTTGGTTGGATGCCTCTAGGAGTCATGGTACTTGCAGTATTTTCTCCCTTTGATGTCCTCAGGTGAAGGAAGAACTTGTCCAGGAGGTAGTTTGATCATACCAGACTTATGTAGGAAGTCAAAGACTTCATTTGTTTTTGAGGTGTCAAATGAATAAGTCCTGCTTCCATCATAAGGTTCCTTCTCTACTTGCCTCTGGTACATAGTAGCAAACCTCTCCTGTGTCTGAGGGTGTCCCATTCCTGTCTTTGTCAGCCATGGACACTCAATGGGTTGATCTGCTTTGACTTCAGCAACTCCAAGTTCAAAATTTGGCTCTTTATAGTAAGTGCCATAAGATGAACTTCTTCTTTCATTCTCCTCTCGTAGGAGAGTCTCATATCTTGTCACGTTGGTTGACATCTCGAAGAAATCTCTGAAGTCAACTCCTTCGAACTTTTTTCGAAACTCTATGTCAAATCCATTTTGAGCTAGGCGCACGAACTCTACCTCCTGGAGAGGTGTACGACACCTGTTCCTTAGCTTCTTGAAGCGAGCCAAGTACTCCTCAGCTGACTCCCTTTTCTTTTGGTAGAGGCGTGACAGGTCAGCCATGGAGACCTCAGGTTCAGTTCTGTAGAATTGTGTATGGAACAACCTCTCCATTTCCTCCTAGGTTCTCACTGAGTTGGGTGGTAGGTTGATGTACCAAGTAAAAGCTGCTCCTGTGACAGAGTTAGGAAACATGCGAAGCTTGTGGTAGCTAGAGTTAACTTCTCCACACTGTACAGTGAAGCGAGCAATGTGTTCCAGAGTCGTCTGCTCACTAGAAGTACCAGAGAAGCTTGTGAAGTCAGGAACCTTGTACCCACGAGGTAGAGGATAGATTCCATCATACTCCTCAGGATAAGGCTTCTGGAAAGATGGCCTGCCTACCCTCCTGTAGGCTGGGCCAATCATATCTTCAATCATCTCCCTGATGTGGTTTTGATTGACTGGACCTTGTACATCAGCAGCTTGAGGTGGATGGCGTGGAGCAGGATGGCGTTGATGACCATTCCTTACGCCATTACCATTACCATTCCTCACATGAGGAGGTACATAGGCCACAACTCGAGGATCAACTAGGTTGACTTCCTCTTCCACATTGTCAGGGGCGTGATCTACAGCCTCCTGATGTCCAGGGATAAGATCAGCTTCATTTTCACCCCTTGCTGCTCCCTCCCTAGGAGGTGGTAAGTTGTTATTACCAACCACTTCCACTTGTGGTGCAAATCTCACTTGGTTGGCACCATTATGAGCATGTGGCGCCACAGGTGGAGGATGAAGTGCTGGGAGGTTAACTTACCTCGGATCTTGGCTACTTGTTGGATCTGCCCCCCGAATCTATCTTCTACTCGACCAATTTGAGCCAGAATGTTCTCACGGTCTTGAATCATCTGCTCCTTAAGAGAGTCATTAGCTTCCTTAAGTTGGTCATGAGATCTATTCATCTGATCCATAGATCTCATAAGTTGTTGCATCCTCTGCTCATGTGCCAAGGAAATTTCATTCATGGCTTCAGTGAGATATTGCAGCAAGATCTTTGAATCAGACTCTAAAGGTAACTGTGAAGGATCAGCCACGGCTTTGCTTCTGGTTTGCATGCCATGACCAGATCTCCCTTCATCAACCTTAGGCGGCATGTTTGCCACTTAGTAGAACTTAGAAAAGTAAATAAAAGAAAGAAAAAGTAAAGAAAATATACCCTGAGGCGTTGGAGGAGGAGAGATATGCTATCTTGTCATGCTTCAAGCGTCAAAGGAAGTAAGTTGGTGTGGACCTTTGAGTGAGGCGAACACCTTGCTGAGAGACTAGGAGAAGGAGAGCTGGGGATCGCCGGCTATGTAGATGAAAAAATGAGCAGGGGGACGCCAGCGAGGAAGAGCAATTCGCTGCTTGTCCCACCAGGCGTGCCAAAAAGAGATGTTGTGCCAAAAATCTCTTGCTAGAGTTTTCGCGGAGAATTTTTTATGACAGCATAGGGGCGTGCCAGTCAAGTTTTTTGAAATTGACAAAGAGGTTGTAAAGAACAGGATCTGGTGCGCGGAGCAGCAGATTAAAAGATCAGAGCGATTGTGGGGACTGGATCAAAGTCACACCGGAGCATTTAAATCATTGGATCCACAACAAATTGTTCTCCATAACTGGGCCTTCCTCTACTTTTCTAACTAGATCAGATCTGAGAGATCTGTGAGATTTGTTCTTGATTGGAATTGAAGGAAAATAACAACTTGATTGTTATTTATGAAAGAGAAACACATGTACAGTGTTTTTGTGTCCGGAGACAAGATTGAAACAAGAGAAAAACACTAAAAAAGTGTTTGAATGTCCTGAGACAAGATCTAAACAAGGAAAATATGATGAACGAGTAAGAACTCGTGATGAACAAAGGGAAAATGGCGCAGAGCCAGAGAGAAAATAAGCACGGAGCTTTGTTTTTTGCGGGGAGCAAGTTTGTAGCTTCAGGAGCTGGTTTTTGAGATGAAGTGATATCTCTGAGAAAATGTTTTGAGATGTGGAATCTGTCTGAAGCCTTGGAATGGATGCCTTTATATAGGGGGCGGCATGGGCCTTGCATTTAAGGGGCTTGACTTGCTGAAGAAGGTGAATTCCTCCTCCTAGGTAGATGACAGCTCCAGGAAGGTGCAGTGAAGTTTTCTTCTTCTTCTGATTGCTTCCAACTACTGGGGAGAAGGAAGAGAGGATGCCAAGGACATCATTCCTCTAGATGGGAGATGGAAATCCTCCTCCAGGATAGGTGATGAACGGTTTCTCCTTCTTCTTATCACACTTCAGCATGCCTTCGTTGCTTCCTTTGTGCTGAAATCAACTAATTTGACTAAGATGTGGCCTTCTGACATCAGGACTTGGACTTTGATCATCAAGGCCACGAAATTCTTCATACTTAGTCATATTTTGCTCTTCAAATCATGAAAATAACACTTTGTTAAGAAAATGGCTTAAACCGGGGTGACAAAGCCACTTGTTCTTAACTGAAAATAATGAAAAAGTTGCAAACGAAGTCGGAATAAGCCAAAATTTTACCAGTAGGCTTAGATTATCTCCATAAGACTATGGAAAAATTTCCAAGTGAATTAGAGCTCTCCTTCATGGTGAACTTGGTTTCACTCCCCAAATTGTCCTTAACTGAAAACCGTGCATAAGTTTTTACATCGATGTCAGAATAAGGTGAAATTTTACGAAGATGATCTACATAGCTCAAGGATCATCATGGTATGCTCCTTGGTAGAAATCGCAGCCTCTAGCCTCCACAATTGATCAATTTTACCATTTTGTCCTTAATTGAACAAAATACAAAGTTGTAGTTTTGCCTCCCGGGGAGAGGGGGAGCAGCTAGGCGATTTCTTCACCATGCTAGGTCGATTATTTTGAGGAGGTGTGAGGTTGAAAATATCATTCCTCTCTCACGTAGACAGGTGTTTCTCTTGTTGACAAACTTTAGCTCTCTGCCTCCTTCCTGCAAGAAGAGGAAAATAATTCTTCCTGAGAGAGGTGGGCGGCCTCTCCTCTACATAGGAGACGACTTTATGTGAGTACATGAGATATTTTCCATCTCATGGTTAGATGGCAAACAACTTCCCTTTTTACTGCTTGCCTCCTTAACTGACAGGAACATTAAAGGAAACTGCCTCATTTAATTGATTTTTTGCCTCCTCGCTTGATACAGGGCGACATATATGGATAATAATAATTAATCATTTCAAAAAATTATTATTATTTATTTAATAATTTCGGCCTTAATTAATTAATTACAATAATTTCCTAATTGAATTAAAACTAGGATGGTGCAGAAACTAAGTTTCTTCAGGATTTGTAATCAAATCTTGACCACTCATCTTGATATAAATCATGTGAAGACCAATTTACCCTCAATTGTAAATTGAGGTATAAACAAATAATGCACCAAAAATTTTTTTTCCAACCATACACTTTTTTCCCCTTCAAATGTGGCCAGAAAGTAAGGGAAAAATACACTTTATTAAATCACCTATGTTATAGGATATAGTGAAATTAAACAAGATTACAAGAGGTAAAGCATATACGTATATAAGTATTGGCAAAGTATGCTTTAACAAAAAAAAAAAAGCCTGTAATCTCAATTTAGGACCCCAACCTTGCAAATAAGCTTAATTAAGGGCCTAAAAATACAATTTCAACAAATTAGAAGACATACGAAGTAAATTTTTACAAATTAGGTTCTTCTTAGATGAAAACTAATGCTTGTCATGCCTACACATCAATTTTGATAGAAAATTGATGTTATCATATTAATTAAAAATCAAAACATTTTAATCCAAATAAATTCAATAAACATAGTATGATATAATTTTTTTCCGTGCTTTTTAATTTATATACACCTCACTCACTAGTATTAACTTACATCTTGCACAATATATCGTAATTTACTAAATATGTATTTTAATTTTGTTGAAATTGTGTTTTGAGGCCCTTATTTGAGCTTATTTGAAAAGTTGAAACCCTTATTTGAGTCTTTAGTAAAAAAAAAAAAAAAAAAAAAAAAAAAGCTGTAAGTATGCTGCTAGATAAAAGGCAATGGGTATTGGCTAATTAAGCTCTGTTTCCAAGCTGCTATATATAAAATCAAATTCACTGCCATTGCCATGAAGCTTTGCCTGCAAAACTTATAAACAGAGTTGCCCCATCCTTTGTTAGAATGACATGAGATTGAATACTTGTCCTGTCGACATGTTTCCTATTACTTTCTTTGCTATAACTTGTTTCACTTTCCCCTTGTTTGATTTCATCATATGATCAAATTGTAGGAAGATGAATTCCTCACAGCTGTTGCATCCATTTCCATTAGCCTAACCTCTTCTTCCAAACTCAATGTTCCATTCGACATTTCACACTGAAAAATGCAAACAACAATCAGAATCAATCGAATAGATGACGATTTTTTACTGAAATTAATGTTTTCTAGTGGGTAGTACCTTTAGAAATTTGGCCTGCAGAGTGAATTGTTTAGATGGACCAAATGATAAACTTGGAGCAATTAGTTTTGGCTTTTTCTTCTCCATTTTTTTATTGAGCTGTGAAGGTTGTGAAATTCCTTGAATGTTGACCTTCTTCTGATATGCAATAACAGCTCTTACAAATTCCTGGAGACTTGATCAGTTGATAAAAAAGAGTAACACATTTCTCGTTATGTATCAAGAATATTGCAAGAAAAAACTATTATACCTTATAAGCAGTTGCACAGCCGGGATAATCAAATTGGTTTGAACTGGGAAGCCGCGCGCATTCGCTCAGGATGAAACTGTAAACCTATCAGAAACTTGCCTTGGTGAGGATTGTAAGCTTGTGGATCATAAAATCCTTCAATCAAGCCATCAGGTGCAAAAGCCATAGGAACAAATCGTCTAGCTAACTGTTTAACTCCTTCATGGTGATAACTATTCACGAAAATCTCCATGTTTTTCTTATTCATCGGAATCCTTAAACCAATGCTGCAAAGGGGTCCTTTCCACCAACTTGATGGAATGCCGATGTCCATCGTAATCATCATAGTTGATATGAGTAACACTTTGATCTCCATGCAATTTCTGGGACAACTCTTTGCCTATATCTTGATAAAGGGTACCCCCACATGCAACATTCAGAATATGGGAACCCCTGCAAATCCCCAAATATGGAATGTTCCTTTCAAGGCAAAGCTTGATAAGTTTTAGTTCAATGGAGTCTTTTTCCTTGTCGATGGCGGTGTCACCAGCATGCATTTTCTTGATTTCTTCCAACTCTTGGGACGAAAGGGTCGATGCTTCAGCTCCGTAGAGGGAAGGGTCAATGTCCTCTCCTTCACATAGAAGAACTCCATGAATGGGCTCGAAGCTTTCTAGCAAGTTATCCACTCCTGAAACTCGTGGAACAATTACAGGAACTGCTCCAAATTGGACTATCAGATCAAGATGATATTCACCTGTTCACAAAAATATTAAACAGCATAAGCAAATTGGAATTATAAATTCCAAACTTCAAAGCTGAGAAAGATATGTATATATATGTACCAACAAAATCGACGAACTTGTTCTTGCGAATTGTTCTTCTAGAGACAATTAAAACCCGAGGAGGTGGGACATCAGCCATGAATTCAATTATGTGGAATTGAATGAAGAAAATTAAGATGAAGATTGGAGCCATATAGCAGGAAATACAGGATTTCAAAATAATTATCCCAAAGTGCTCTGACAAGATATATATATGCTGTATCCCTCTCCAATATATAGATTACGAAACCATATTATTCTTATCCGTTTACTAAGCTAGTTTTTTTTTCAGTATTTAGTGCTCCCTCAGTCCCATAATATAAATTCCCTTCTAGAAGCTTTCTTCGTCGCAAATTATAAATCCCTTTATCAAATCCAATTCATATTTATTAGCTATTTCCAAAACTATCCTTGCTAGTTAAGAGAGTTAGTAGCAGGAGAGATAATTAGTGGGGAGAAAGAATAAGGGTAAAAATAAAAGATAAAGGTAAAAGTACATAAAATTTTATGTCCTAACTAATTTTCTTAATCTTGATGATATAGTTAAAAAGGACTTATATAATGCGACAGAGGGAGTATTTAGCACATTTATGTTGTCGTATTGCTAGCCACGGAACCTTATGTTTGGGATATTTTATAATTTAACTTTGGGTCAAAATTTAAGGATACATCTAAGAAATAGCTCGAGAGTAGAGCTGGCAATTGGGCGAGTTCGGGAGGGTTCGGGTTTTTTCGGGCTCTGGTTATATCGAATTCGGGTATTTTTGGGTTCGGTCTCAGGTAGGGTTCGGGCTCGGGCTAGGGTCGAGTTCGAGCTCGGGTTTGATTTCGATTCGATATTCAGAGTCCGAGCTGGATCTCGGGCTCATCCCGGTTCAAGTGTAACTCTTTTTAAAGATTTTTTAAACAAAAATAATTGTTTTATCTTTTATATTATAAGTTTATTGATAATATATAATATAATATAACATGATTATCAATATATATAAAGATTGAATAATTGTTAAAAATTACTAACAAATGATTAATAGTGAAAGAACAGTCTCAACCATAGAGACATTTAGAGAGTCCCGAAAACTCGACCACTCGTCGAAAAATGAAAATCCTTCTTCGGAAAGACTACGGTCACCAACCATTATTAAGTGGCGTGAAACATTTAAATTAATTGAATTAAATATAAAATACATATACTTTATCACTAATTTAAATTAATTAATGCTAATCAATCATAAATTATTACAAATTAAAACAAATTAAGTATTAAATTAAACAAATAATTAAAATGAAAGCCTTAAATTAAACAAATTAAAAGCTGATAGACCCTTAATTGAACCACTAAAGAACTTTGGGGATTGAACTGAACTAAAATAAGGGACTAGATTGAACAAGGATAGAACTTTCGGTTTAAACCTTTGCTTCTGTTTCATCATCTGCTTTTGTAGAGTCTTTATTTGTTTTAAAAAAATTAAAATTTCATGTATTTAATAAATTATACTTTAATTAGTTATAAGGGTACTTTTTAGTCTTTTGCTTTAAGTTATATATATATATATGTATGTATATTTAGTAGTTTAACACTTTTTATATTGATTAATGAATAATTTAATTGTGATTATTAATATATAAATTTTATTATATTCATATATATATATAATAGTTTTATTTAATATTAAAAGGAAATATGTTTTTTTAAACAATAAAATATTTTATTTTATAAATTATTATTAAATTCAAATTATTTCGGGATCGAGCTCGGGTCGGGATCGGGCTCGATCTTGGATCGGGTTCGGGTATTTTCGGGCTGGGATTCGGGACGTTGACTTTCCTGGTCAACTCGGATTTAGGCGGGTTCGGGTTCGGACGGGTTTCGAGTTCATTTTACCAGCTCTACTCATGAGTGACATATGTGCGGAAAGTACAGTTTTAACCCACAATTTTACACAATCTCTCCACAACTAGCCAAGGGTATGGAAGTCAATTTGACTTATTTATGTAAAATTTTAAAAATACCGTGTGATCATAATAAGTTTTCTTACTCTATTAAAATCAATTAATTAAATTATCGCAAAAAAAAAATCAATTAATTAAATATGATATGTTCCACGCATTGTAGAGTGATAACTAGTAGTATATTACTATATGATTCAGTTATAAAAGCTTAACATAAAGTCAATAATTAATGTAAACAAGTCATATTAGTCCGCGTTAGCGTTACAGGCATTTTTTTATTTTACAGTGGTGCTTAATTAACTGATTGAATAAGGACATTAATATAATCAATTATATAAGGTCCACAGACATTCTTGTTCTAGAGTGGTGCTTGGTTAATTAATTGAATTATATAAGGTTACAGTAAAAATGCAATTTAAATGGATTAGTTTTAATATTGTCTCTTACTATTGCCATAAATCTTTGTAAGCTAACTTTTTAGACATGCAAAACTAAGAAGGTCAAAGAACATGCTTTTATTTGTAAGTAATAGGAAGTGTAAAGATGTAATAGAATATGGTGTTAATTGGATAATAATAGACGCATTGAAAAAATGGTGGTTTAATTCAGAAGGGAAAAACATTGAACGGTTCATGGTGAAGAAATGAGGAAGGAGAAGAAGAAAGGGAAGAGGTGTGAAGTTGAAAACAGAGGGGAGTAATGAAATGTTTGATTTTTGGCAAACCTGAAGATTGATCAGTACTGAGGAGTTGAAAGGAAGCAGCAGCTGAGTTGGTAAGAGGAAAAAAGAAGGGGGGAACATTAATTGAAAGCAATTAAGGAAGAAAAATGAGTAATTACAAAAAAGGGTAGTAGGAAAAGGAAGGGGGAAACTCATAGAGGGGCTTTTTAATCATCCGAAAAGTGAAAAAAGACAAAAAAAAGCCAAAATGTGACACCACATCAATCCTCAATTTGGCCTTTTAGTAATTTCCCTGATAACTAAAAATAATATATAGTATATATTTGCAAACGTAGTCATGTAGCAAAGTTTTGTTGGGCCAAAATTTTCTTTTGCGCCCAAAAGGGTCTTTTGACGTTGGATCTCTTTGAGGAAAGAGAGAGGTTTGAGGCGTGCCAGTTATGAGTATTTTTGTAGAAAAATAACATAAACTGTTTGTAAAACTTGAAAGTAAAAGATCAAATTGAAAAGATCAGATGAATTGAGGATTCTGGATCAAAGTCACACCGAAACATTTAAATTATTGATACCAGATTGCTTGCGAACAAGAGTGGTTGAAGGTTTTCAATAAACGAGAAAAGAAAATAATAAAAGATTGCTATTTGATTTGATTAAAACGAATTATAAAGAGAAAATCTTGTGTAGACAAGATTGAAATAAGGAAATTATGAAGAACGAGATGAACTCGTGATGAATAATGAAGAAAATTGCAGAGACTGCAGAGAAAATTGAGAGAAAAAGCACTGGACTTGATTTCTAGCATGTTGATGCTAGTTGTGATATGTGTTGATGTGAGAATTGTGTTTTTTGAAGCAGGGGATGGTCTCTTTATATAGGGAACGAAATGGGCTTGGAGATCCTCATTTCTTCGGCCCAAAGTAAGTTTACTTGGTCACCAAGTCTTCCAGATCCAGGGGGACGACTTCCTCGAGGAAGGAGACAACTCCGATCTTTAAGAAATTGCCAAGAAATGCCAGAAAGTTGCTGAGATGTCTCTGAACTTGCACTGACATCTAAGCCACAAAATTATCTTCTAGAAAACCTCATAAATTCCTCATCAACATGAAACTTGAGGATTCTTCACTGCCTTGGCGCAACTCAGGTGCCTTGCTACCTCCCTACGAGCTTTAAACAACTAATTTAGCTAGGAGATGGCTTCTGAATGTCAAGTTTTGAAATTTAAACAACTAAGCCACGAAATTCTCCATACTTAATCATATTAAGCTCAACAAATTATAAAAAAAATCATTCAACTAAGAAAATGGTCAAAACCGGGGTGGAAAAGCCACTTGTCCTTAATTGAAAAGAGTGTAAAAGTTATCACTGACACCTGAAATGGCTCAAACTTGACGTGTGGCCATAATATCATGTATCTAGGGTGACGCCACTTGTTTGGCTCGAAATCCATGCTCAGATCACCGTAAACCGACAACATATTCTTAATTGAAAACCGAGACAAAGTTTTCCAACTGTGTCAGAATAAGATGAAATTTTGCCAGAATGGTCAGCATAGCTCAAGGATCATCATGGTATCTTTCTTGTTGAATTCGCACCTCTCTAGCCCTCTCATTGATCAATTTCGCCATTCTATTCTCAATTGAACAAAATGCAAAAGTTGGCATTTTGCCTCCCGGGAGAGCACAACTAGTTAGGTGACTTCTCCACTATGTTGGGATGAAAACATGTAGGAGATGTGAGCTTTAAAACCTCACGCCTGTCTTATGTAGATTAAGAAATCATTCGTTGACAAATGTTCGCTTGCTGATTCCATAAGGATGTAGGGAGCAAGGAGACAGCTCCAGAAAACATGGAGGCGCCTCCTAAGACATAGGAGGCTGCTTGTGCTTGTCAATTTAGGCTTATGAGACGTCTCCTTACTTGATTACAAGGTGACATGTCATCAAACTCCTTGTTTCGTGATTTCTGATGCACGTGACAACAACTTCAATAAAAGGAATCGTCTTCTATGAATTTTCTGCCACATCTCCAGGAAGTGCGGCACATAATTATTATTTCATAGTAAAATCCGGCCCCTCGTTAGGAAAATAAAGCTTTTTCCTAATCAACTTAGAATCATGGTGGTCAAAATCCAAATAAAATTAGGAATTTGAGACTGAATCTGGACCACACATCTTGATTTCACAAGTTTATTTACAAATTTACCCAAATTGTAAATTATGGTATAAACAATGCCCCTAGTTCATTAGGTATGAAGCGTAGCAAAATTACCTGATGAACTATGAATATGAGTCCCTAATTTACTTCAAAAATTACTTGGTGGCATTAAATTCTGCCAAGTGCCAACTCAAGTTAAATTGCGAGTGGCCAAATAAGACTAAGTCCAACGTTGATCAACCCATGGTTACTTAAAATCTAATGGCTTATTTTTGTTTTTCGTCAAAGCCATAAAGATTGAAGTTTAACTATGGCACCAGAATTGAGTAATGGCGCCATAAATCCCAATTTTTGCAAATAAGATTAGTTCTCCTTTGTACGGAAATATATACATAAGGAAATTGGCCTAAAATTTTAATCAAGGCCATAAATCAAGAAATGCAATGACCTTGAAGTCAACGCCATACATATATGTTTGGTATTTGAATTTCCAATTGTTGCCACAAGTATCATGTGGCAACGTTTCCTTGTTTCCTTGCCACCAAAAGCAATGTGGCGATGAATTTCTCCAATTTGTCAACACAGGCAGTGACAATTTTTCTTTTTAATTTTATTTAAGCTGCATTAGCAATTGGGGCGGTTTTGTCCATTAGGCTTTATATGAGCTTGGATGAGGACAATGTCCCTAACACCGTCTTTCTTGTCCCCCGGTATTGCTTGACATTTCCTGATTACTTTTATGGTTTCTCCGTTTTGACTTTCCGTCGTTATTTTTGGACCAGATTTTACTTTGGCCAACAAAGCCTCAAGTCGGGCCAAAACCTCATGCTTAAGCGTTAATTGGCTTTGAAGATGATCATTGTGTTCTTGATCTACTTCCTTTTCTTCAGAATACTTTCATCTTCTTCAAGTGGTTCATGAAGATTGTCATCTTTTTGAGCATCCGACTCTGAAGAGTTATCAAACTCCAAGTTGTCTTTGTATTCTTTGATTTCAGGAGTCTCATTAATCTCTTTGGAGTTGTCAACTTCCTCAAAACGAGAGTGGTTAGAAAGTTGCCCCCCGAGCGTAACTTCCTCATTTACCACATCGTTTTCATTAAGCTGATCATCATCATGTTCGGTGCAGTCGTCTTCACCATTTTCAGCGCAGTCATCACTTCTGCTACAGTCAATGGTGACATCACCTTCCTCAATGACATTAGTAATGCCAACATCATAAATTTTAGTGGCATTATCATCATATTTGGAGAGGATAATGGCCTTGGCACCATCTTCGTTGCCCCCCAAGTGTTCACCATCTTCATGAGCCAATTGACTTGTAATATCATCTTCACCACTTCCCATACTCATGCCGCCATCAATAGTATCAGTAATATGGGTGGTGTTACTAGTAGAAGTGGCATCATCACTAATTGAATTAGTGGCACCAACATTTGCTTTGATTAGAGTTGACTCATAATCACCATTATCTATATCGAAAGTGGTGTCGTCAACAGTAAATTTCTGGAGTGTGGAGTTCATCTCCATCTCCATCTCCATCTCCATACTCATGTCGTCCTCAACCTACTTGTGGAGTCCAGAATTTACACGGTCAATGTATCAAATAATTATCCATATATCTTATCTTATCGATGAATTTTACCCTCATTAGTTCGTCAATTACATTACTTAGAAGTATTTAAGATTTAATGTTATTATAAAACATGGCAAATTATACAATACACCGGCGGTGGAGTTAAGCAGACTACACAAGCAGGTCTTGAAGGGTAACATGTGTCCTCTAGGGACTAGCTTGAAATATTTAAAACTTAATTTATTCAAAAAATGAATATGTGTCAACTCCACAACCCGCTTGTGGAGTCCAAAATTTACACTGCCGGTGTATCAAATAATTACCCATAAAACATTATATACTACTATTTGTGGAAGTACTGAAGTTTATGCTTGCCAACTAAAACTAAAACTAAAACGTACGAGAGAAATTCATCCCAGTACCCACCCCCAAACCAAAAAAAAAAAAGTGCAAGAGAACCGAGACATTAAAGCAGGCAAAAAAAGAAATAAAGAATTCATGTCTAAATTAAGGAATTCAATTCCAAGTACTTAAAGACATATAAATAGGGGTTCAGACTAAAATATGTGAAACGCTATGCATGAAGATCGTTGAGGTTTTTTTCCTTTCCTTTTTCCTCTTTTCAACTGGTGCTATATATCTTCTCAACCTCTAACAACTATTATAATGAATAACTATATATTAATTATTTACGTAAGTTAATAGACTCTATAAATTAATAATGTTGTGGTAAAATTATTGTTGCAATTTGTTCATCTTTCATGAAGTATGAATCAACAATCAAAGGTACCTAAAAATTTCAATGAGTTCATTAGTTGTATGCACCTATTATATCTTGTCTTATCTTACCAAATACATAAAATCACGAACTTAAAAATTATTATTGAGAAATTTCACCTTAATATAATAATTTTTTTTATTAATGTTCTTTTTAGTCATTAAACTTTTTTTGTTTTAATTATGTAAAGATATTGGAAATATATATTATAATTGCTATAACCAAACCCCTCCCTATGATCAAATGACATGTTGGCACAAGCGTTTGCAAGTAACATCTTTATGTACTAGCAGTATTAATTTTATTAATAATTAATAAAATATGGAATAAAATATTTTGTATGTTCCACACCTTATTAAATTAATTTGTTACCTTGCCTATTGACTTGTTAAGTTTTGACAAGAAGCTTTCCTTGAAATGAACATGTAAAGTAGTAACTTGTTTGCATTAATCTAGCCAATATTCATTTTCCACTTTTTCCATTGTCTTCATTTCTAGATTCCACCTGCAACATGTTATGACGCTGATTACCTTGTTTCTTTTTCGCTTAGAATCTCCTTCACATGATTGGGTGCCTCAAAAAGGAGAATATAAAACATGGTCAAGACTGGATTTAGCTCCATGCATGTGCAGGCGTGCCTGGTTTCTTCTGTAATTCTTAATCTGTTGTTTGTTACCTATATTTATTTGGGTGGTCAATGGAATCTGAGTTGGAGCTCAGGGGCTGCAGCAGAAGCGGAAGCTGTCACCTCTGCCGGCCATGGAAGAGTTTACTTGGTTGATGATGAAAATACTGAACCAGGTTCTGAATGCAATTCTGCAGGCCCTGATTACTCTCACTTCTCGACTAACTGCATAGCAGATGCTAACAGGTATAAATCTGCATCAACTTGACTTCACAATTATATATGTCTTTGACGTCTTTCCATTTTGTTAGGCTTTGTTGATGATTACCAAATACTTATCCATTCCAGGATAATTTAACAGATTAATTTGAGTGTTTTTAGTTATAATTCTGATGGATGACATGAAGCTACCTACTGAGTAACTAATTACTTTATAATTCTGTTCCTTCCCTTGGTTCAGATCAATATTCTTGATTAAAGTAGAACTTGGAAGGCTGGTCTCACGATGAAGTTTTGTTGGTTTTTTCTTTTTCTTTTTTCTTTCTTTTCCCCCAGTTGGACCTCAGGGGCTGCAGCAGAAGCAGAAGCTATAGCAGCTGTTTCCTGCTCAGGCCATGGAAGAGTTTATTTGGATGGATTGGTTGATGATGAAAATACTGAACCAGTTTGTGAATGCAACTCATGCTATTCAGGCCCTGATTGCTCTCGGTTCTTGACTGACTGTATTCTAGATGCCAACAGGTATATATGCATCTGCAATCAGAATAATGTCCTTGTCTTTCCATCTTGTACTCAATGAACACGCTAATAATTAATTATACAAATAATTTTTGTATTATATTGTTTTATTGAAATTATAACATTTCTACTATAATAATATTTATTGCTTACAATATTTAAAAAAAAAAAATTAGAAAAATTTAGTGTTTTAAAAAATAACAAGTATATTAAATTACACAATCTACAACTTGAAATAGATTTTAACATACACAATTTTCAAACCCACGTGTGGCAAAATACCAGTCCATCTCAATGTCTGTAGGAACTCTTTGGATCCCCTTGAAACATGTTTCTATTTCATATAATGAAATAAACCCACAAACATGTTTCTATATTTTACTGCATATGTCTCTGTCTGCAATGAATGTAAAACATGTTGTAGCTAGCATTCCATTTGGAACTCCTCTTGTATGTAACTGAAACTGCATGTAATGTACTATCTATATAGTATTATTAGTGTCATCCAACCATTTCTGAAATGTAGTCGTATCTTCATCACTGATCTTTGCTTAAATTGACACAGCGGGGATCCATTATTTTTGGAACCTTTCTGGAAGCAGCATGCAGCTAGTAGTGCAGTGGTAGTAGCAGGGTGGCACCGAATGAGCTACAAATATAACAATAACGTTTACATATCGAAAGAGCTAGAAAGGCTCATCCGCAAGCTACACGCAGTTGTAGGGAATGCAGTTACAGATAACAGTTATATAATTTTTGGTGCAGGTTCAACCCAACTCCTTACTGCTGCAGCCTATGCACTCTCCCCTGAAAATTCCTCCTCACCTGCAGCAATTGTAGCTTCTGTCCCTTATTACACTGTGTGTTCTAGTGCCTGTCTCAATGTCTTGTAATTTTTCCCTCAAGCATGTAAATTAATTCTTCTAGTCATTGATTTGATACCAAATCGAATTTTGACAGCTCTACCAACAACAAGGAGAATATTTCAATTTGGCAAAATTTAAGTTTGAAGGAGGTGCTCATAAATGGATGAACAAATCAGATAGCAGTACATATACAATTGAGTTTGTAACTGCTCCAAACAATCCTGATGGACGATTAAACAAACCACTTCTTGAGGGCCCTAATGTCAAAACAGTTTATGATCGTGCGTACTACTGGCCCCATTATACACCAATTACTGCTCAGGCAGATGAAGATCTGATGGTGTTTACACTTTCCAAGCTTACTGGTCATGCTGGCAGCAGATTTGGGTAAAAAGTCTTACCACTCCTCTATAGTAAATTTGCCATTCTAATTCAATAGTGCTATGATGAAAAATGCCCTTTCATGGTTGTTGAATTATATCCTCCCAAATTATAACTCGCTTGGCATCTAAACGCTGAGCAGTTTGAATTCTATTGAGTATAACAAAGGCAAGCTTACAAGAGCCGTTTGTGTTTTACACAGGTGGGCTGTGGTAAAAGATGAGACTGTCTTTAATAAAATGACAGCACACATGCGGCTAAATTCCATGGGGGTTTCTAGAGACACTCAGTTAAGAGCTTTTAAGCTTTTGAAAACAGTCCTGAAAGGGGAAGGAAGGGAACTCTTTGACTTTGCCTCCAAGACAATGAAGACTAGGTGGGAAAAATTGAGCAGCATCATATCCTTGTCGAAACGCTTCTCTCTGCAGAAAATCAAACCAGAATACTGCATTTTTTACAATGAAGTCATAGAATTTTCACCAGGTAAATCCTTTCAATCCTCACTTTAGACTTAAAACCATGGTCTCCAGTGTTTCCTACACATGTTGTTTAATGTTATAATGCTGCCCGTTCACTTACCATTGCTCAGCAACCATACATAACAAAATGCCTCTAAATAAAAGAATTAATGATTTTAACAAACTTTACATATGATTATGGCAGCATATGCATGGGTGGAATGTGAGAGAGAAGAAGATAAAGATTGTTATGCAGTTCTCCAGGCAGCTAAGATAATTGGCCGTGTAGGAAATGCTTTTGGTGCAGAGGATCGCTATGTTCGACTTAGCCTAATCCGAAGCCAAGATGATTTCGATATATTAATACAACGCCTGAACAAATTAGTGTTAGAGGAAAATGGTGCCCAAATAATTTGAAGAATGAGATCAATTTTGTATTATTATTATTAGTACTTTGTCACGTGTTTCACACGTGGAATTAAAGTTTGTTAGAAGCTGATTAATTTATTGTGTAATTTTTTTTTTAATTTTGAAAAGATTAAATTTATCCTAATTCCTAAAAATTATTGAGAACAAAATTTAAATTTTTCGTTATAAGTAAATATTGTTAACCATTTTATCAATAATAAGAGTTATCAAATTTACAGTAATTAGTTATTGAAAAGTTATATATATTGTCAAAAAGACAAAAACTATATGTACGAACCAACAAATTCAGTAATTATTCTTCAGTTAACAATTTAATCAACAATGGATATGCTTTCAAATTTATAATACATAGTTACTAAAAAAACTATGTAGTTATGAGAAATATATAAATCCAATAAAATGTAATGATAAGTAATTATGATAACAATTTAATCAATAAGCCATCGGGTATTTGGCCTGCTGGTAGAGTACTGGATTCTTTGTTCCAGCATACCTGGACCATGAGGTCTTGGGTTCAACTCTCATGGAATGTGAGTTTAATTTGTAATTTGTTTGTTTGTTTGTTTATTTATTTGGTTTGTAGGTAGGTATAGTTTTCAGTTTCTAGGTTCAAGAGCATGTGCTATGAGATTTCAATTGTATTTATTGGGGAAGGGGTTTGTTTGTTGGCTCATAGATTAGCGGTGTACGGGTTTCCTGTGTGTTTGTAATCTCAATCTCATTAATCAAAAAGTTTATTTCTCAAAAAAACAATTTAATCAATAAATGAGGTTATAAATTTACAATACTTATCGAAAAAACTATAACGGCTATGAAAAAGTTATATATGTATCAACACATATAAAACCATTCATTATATCATTTGTTAAATTATTCCCAGACATGACATTTGAGCGTTGGTTTCACACAAAAAATGCATTTGGAATGAGTATTTTCCTAAGAACAATGTTTCGTGTGGAAACGCCGAAACGCAGAAAATCGTGAAGTTAATATGGTTTTGTCTTCTTAAAAAAAACTTTATTTGGTGAGGCTAATTTCCAATAAACTTTAGTCAGTACAAGACATTACATTTGAGAGTTATATTTGTTCGCAAAACCATGAAGTTGAGGTTTTAGGCTTTAAAGAAAGCTTTTTATGGCGAGACAATTTTCCAATAAGGTCTACTGACTTCGATACATGACATTAGAGTATTGGTTTCAAAAAACAAATCATTATGATCATTTTCAAATAAAGAAATGTTTCACACGCAAACGCACAAAATTGTGAAGTTGAGGTTTTTGTCTTTGAAGAAAGTTTTGTTTGGCAAGTCACTTTCCAATGAGTTCTACTAAATCTGAAAAATGACATCTGAGCATTAGTTACAAAAATAACACATTCAGAATAAACATTTTCTCAATAACAGCGTTGTACGCACAAACGTGCAAAATCGTGAAGTTCAAGTTTTAGGTTTTGAAGATTTTTCTTTTAGGCAAGCCCAATTTCCTATGAGTTTACTCACTTTGAAACACAACATTTGAGCACTGGTTTCACAAATAATGTATTTCGAAAGAGCATTTTCCCGAAAACAACGTTTTGCGCACAAACGTGCTAAATCAGGAGGTTGAAGTTTTAGACTTCCTAGAAAGCTTTATTTGGCGAGTCCATTTTCCAATAAACTCTTTTCAAATGTAATGAAGGAAAACCTAATATGCACTATATTTCTATTTAATTTTGTTAGTTGTTTTCATGCTCCAACGTAGAAATATTGATAACTACACTGTGAAAATTTGATAACCTCATTATGAAATTTCGATAACCTTCCTATGAAAATTTGATAACCACACTGTGAAATTTTGATAACCACACTATGAAATTTTGATAACTTCAGTGTGAAATTTTGATAATCTTCCTATGAAATTTTGATAATCACATTATAAAATTGGTAACTACACTATGAAAAATTGAAAATTTTGATAACTTTTTTATAAAATTTTGATAATCACACCATAAGATCTCGATAACCTCACTATGAGAATGAAACTGTGATACCCTCTCTATGTAATTTTGATAACCTCCCCATAAAATTTTCATAACCTCCCTATATGAAATTTTGTTAACTTCCCTAGAAATTTTGATAACCTCCCTTCCTATGAACTTTTGTTAACCTTCTTATGAAATTTTGATAACCACACTATAAAATTTCGGTAACCTTCGTATGAAATTTTTTTAACCCCCCTAAGAAATTTTGATACACTATGAAGTTTTGATAACCTCCATATGAAATTTTGGTAACCACACTATGAAGTTTTGATAACCTTCATGTGTAATTTTGGTTTGATTGTATTGATTTCTATGTTGTGTCAATTGCGTCATTACATCTTTCTCGTTGTTTATTGGGGAAAATATTTGCATTAGATCATCTTTTGGCGGACTTTCCTACTTTGTTTCCTTCCACTTCATACTTTCCTACCCCGATTTTCTCCTTTGATCACCTTCAAAGTTTTGCTGGATAATTCCATCTTTGATATACCTTCAAGTTTCGGGTAATTGTAAAAGGTTATGCTTTCTAATTTTGGTTCTTTACTTGTTTGCTTTCTAATTTTACTTGCACCCCTTAAAAAAAAACCTCAGTATAGTACTCTCATACATTTATTTATAAGGTTTCTTAATAATTTGATTTTAAAACATTAATTATAGGGTAAATTACATATAATATGGTTTTAAGTGGAACAAATATGAACCTTAAGGTTTGAATTTTGAGACTGAGTTTAGTTTCCGTTACCAAATCCTTAATAGTAGTTAAGTGTCAAAATTTAAACCCCGAGAATCAAAATTTACAAAAAAAAAAAGAGAGTTATGCTTGCAGTATTGCATACTTCTTATTAATAGTATTATTATTCATATTTACGGTCCCAGTGGGGAAGATTGCCTTCCACCCTTTCCAAATTATTTTAAGACTTTGATTGGGCCTTTTATTGTTCCTCTTTCACCATTAAGCTCCAAACATGTTTTTCGACAAATTAATGTTATTTATTGATTTTAGAAATATTCACATGTGACTATATCATAATGCGAAAGTGAGTTTTTTCTTACGATTATACGCTTATTTTGTTGGATTCAAATAAATAAATGGAAAGTAAGTATGGCAAATATGGATTTAAGTTTTTACTCATAACTTCTGTATTAGGCTATCAGCTACCAGTTACGTACTTTTTTTTTAAAGTCCTTAAAAAAGAAGAATAATAAATTAAATATATTATAATCTAAAAATAATTATAAGAAGTAAATTATTAATTACAATTATAGTAAATTATTAATATATTTTCATAATTTAAAAAAATTAAATATTGGATTTACAATATCTTTTCATAATTAAAAAAAAATGTTCAATTACGTACTAAAAAGAATACTGATGAAAAAATTATCATACTAATGCTAAGGTATTTATTTATGAAATTTACCAATTAGGATTTTTGAGTTTGTAATTTTATATAATACGTAGTAAGATAAGATAAGATAAGATAAGATATGCAATTTGATGGTTTTAGTAGTTACTTTAAAGACTTGAAAATTGTTGAATATAATCATGGAAGATTTTCTTAATTGCCTTGTGCATATAATATCAAGAATCTTTGCCATATCAAATTTCTATCTTGTATTTAAAATGAGATTTTCATTCTAATGGATTTATAAATCAATTTGCAATATAAATTATTTCTGAAAAAACATGAAAATGTTTGGCAAGGCATTAACCAATTATTATTCAGCAACTATAGAGAATAGAGATCAAGAATATTTGAGATTGAATAGCCATCCAAGCTTGCACATGGTATTGGTAAACGGTCGACAATTGGGGGGATTAATGGTTATATACACACGTGTTTGGAATTAGGATGATAATGGATTCGATTGAATGATTTTCTTTTTATGTTCAAACACAATAGAAGTCAGAAGACGACTAATTTTAAAGTAAAATCTGCCAAATAAATTAAATATATTATATAATTTAAAAATTATTATGAAAAGTAAATTATAGTGAATTAAGAAAAAGTAAATTATTGATATATTTTCATAATTAAAAAAAAGCTAAATATTAGATTTACAATATCTTTCCATAATTAATAAATAAGTTTAATGACTAAAATGAATACTGATTAAAAAATTATTATACTATAAGACTAAGGGTATTTAAGAAATTTCCCAATTAAGAATTTTGAATTCGTGATTTTATATAGTAGTAAGATAAGATAGAAACACAAAAGATAAAGGGGTCATCTACTCCATCAAACCCTTATATTTTTAGGCTTATAAGACATAGACTTTATTCATCCTACTGCTGTGGCAGCTGCGAGTTTTATCTTCACAAGAAATGTGCCGAGTTAGCCCTGGAGATTGACCATTCTGTCACTGTTGTCATTAGTGAAATGAGTATGGGAGAGGGAAAAATAGCAACAAAGATCAAATATGCCTACCATGATCTCTGCATAAACATGCCTAATTCTCAGTTTTGGTAATGAAGTCAATGATGACAGCAGTTGTGATGGGTGTATGAGGCCAATTTTGGCTCCTTTTTGCAGCTGTGTTGTATGCAGGTATTTTCTGCATAAAAATTGTGCTGAGTTACCAAGACAGAAACATCATCCAAGTCATAAGCACCCTCTGACACTCACAAAGGATTACCTGTCATATTGTTATGCCTGCCTTCGCTTTCACCATGGATTTAGCTATAAATGTGACAGAGGAATCTGTGATTATGAAATTGATGTTCACTGTAGTTTACAAGGAGACACATTGAGCCATCCAAGTCATGAGCACTTACTCTTTCTCGATCACAAGTATCAAGGGAGATGCAGTGGCTGTCCCAACTATTTATGGGGTGAAGGCAATGCTTATAGATGTACAAAAGGCTGCAACTTCATCCTAGACTTTGCCTGCATCATGTTACCGCTTACTGCTTGGTTCAAGTATGACAGACATCTGCTCTCACTTACTTATCATGATAATTCTGAGCCTAATCAAATTTATTGTGATTACTGCGAGGAAGTAAGAGATCCAAGCTTTTGGTTCTACTATTGCTCGGCTTGTGATACCTCTGTTCATGAAACATGTGTTCTTGGGGATCTCCCATTTATGAAGCTTGGGAAAACATGCAAATGTTCAGTTCATCCACATCCCCTCACTTTTGTCAAAACATTTGGGACTGCCTGCCATGCCATATATGCCGCAAGCTTTGCTATGGGACAGGCCCTTGAGTGCATTGAATGCAATTTCATAGTCCATTGGAAATGTCATCATTTTCTAAAGACTCATACAGAGAACACCCTATATTTGATTGAATAGAATATAAAGGAAGTCATCAGTCAGGTACCTGCAAGTCTGCAACTATTTTCACATCTCTTTTTCACACTCTTATTATACAAAAATAATAATAATAATAATAATGGTTTTATCCTGAAATTAACCTGTAATGCACATGACAATGCCTCCTAGAGAAGTCCATCCATCTTTTCCAGCTTTCTTGAAGAAGTTATAGATATGGTATGGTGACACAGCGTATAAAACACGAGGATTCCAGTGAAATATGTTGTAAATGCCAACTCCAGCAATACCATATAAGCCAACCTATCAAAATTGGAGCAAATAGGAATCCAGCTCTGTGTGTCCCATAGTGCTGAAGAGCAAACAGGCCAACCTGTTTCAGAGACTGCAGAGAGGACTGTAAAACAAAATCAATGAAACATCTTTAATCAGCAAGTCTACTATAGATTCAAGTGATATAAAGATAGTTCAAGAAATGGAAAGTATAACTTCCAAGAGACAGAATGATTGATATAAGGTCATACCAGATATAGTTGGGGTGAGGATTCCATCACCAATAACCATGCTTGTTCCAAGAAGAACAACAAGCAGTAGAACAACCCGAGAGCTTCGATACTTCTCAAAGAAATGCTTTATGAGTAAACTACTTCTCGTGTACTCGATGAATTCTTCTGACTTGTCAGCAGACATATGCTCATCTGCTACATCAGTAGTATTCAGAAGGCCCATCCTTGAATGCCTGCAGAGCAACGAGTACAAGGCAAAGGTTCCACCTGCCAAAAAGGAAAAACAAAATGAAAAATCAACTATGTTCGTTCAAAATAAGTAATGAAATGCTTGAAAAAAGCATCCGTTATAGAATTAGGTTGGCACCTTCACCATTGTCATCAACACCTAAAGCAAATACTGCATACTTCAGAAGAGGGATGATTGTCAAAGTCCACAAAATTAAAGAAAGTACCTGATAAGCTCATACTTTTACATATTTATTGGCGTTATGTTGATGCTTTTATCAATGAACTTAATTGTTTTAGACTTAATTTTCTTTGATTTTCTCTCTTAGGATTAATTGGAGACTTAATGAAGAAAAGAGAACAAATTGAAGGAAATTAGAAGTTGGAAGCACAAAGGATCAGCTATGAGAAGGAATGCATGGAGCAACCCGCGCCTGGTCGAGCAGTGGACGCGCGCGGGTCACCAAGTTACATGAACTAAGAGGAGCCTGGAGTAACCCGCGCGCGGGTGGAACCTTGGACGCGCGCGGGTCAGTCAAGTTTCGAAGATGGCAATTACCTGGCACTAGCCGCGCGCGGGTTGAACCTTGGACGCGCGCGGGTTTGACGACTGGACCCGAATTTGACCCGATTTTGGCCTTATTTTCTTCTAGTATTGATTGGTTTTTACCCATCTGAACCAGGAATTAATTTGGACGAATTTTGGCCCAATAGGAGGAGGATTCTTTTGTTTCCTAGTCCCTTTAGGAGTTATATTTGGATAGAGATTTGTAGCCCTATAAAAGGAAGAGTTTCTGTGTTTTTAGGGCTATCAAGGATTCTAGGAAGGATTTTTGGGAGATTTTCTTGAAAATTTCTGTAAAGGGGTTTTCTTCTTACTCATGTTCTTAATTTCTTTTCTTCTTAATAATACTTCTGATTCTGATCTTATGAGCATGAGTAGCTAAATCTTAATTAGGGTTTGAGGTGTAGCCAATTGGGAATTATTGCTTGATTTATGAATTGAATTGTTTTTCTTTCAAGTTAGATTTATTTTCCTTGTTTTTCATGAGATTTATATGCCTGATCAACATATAGATTGTTTTAGAGATTGTGTGATGTACTGACAGGGTTTGAGGTGTAGCCAATTGGGAAAAGCATAATCTGTGCACTAGGAAAATAGACAAATTAGGCTAGATCAGACATGAATCTTAGGCTAATTTGATAGGTGAATAATCACTTGTTATTAATGAATCTAGTTAATTAGGTTGACATCGACGGATAGTGAATCTAATTAGTTAGGTATTCCTGTGTAGACTTGACGGAGCACATAGGTAATTAGGTGTAATTCTATTCTAATTTAGCATCAATTTAATTTATAGGTTAGGTAGTAATTTCCCAATTAGGTGAAACCTGAAGCCCTAAGCTTTCCAATTATTGTTTTCACATCTTATTTAATTCTCTGCTTTTATAACTCAATTGCTCTTAGTTTTAAATTGTCTTGATAATTTCTCTTAATTTCCTTCTTTGATAGAATTAGTTATAATAGGAATTAATTGTTCTCTGTGGATTCGACACCTTGATTACTCTAGGATTTTATTACTTCAACTGACTCTGTGCACTTGCAGATTTGGTTCATCAGTACCCCAAAAATTTCATGTTCTTCCCTGTAAAAGTACAAACTCCCATTGAATGTGCTCTTATAGACGTATATAGGGGATATAGAAAGATCTCCATAGACAATGCCGAAGCTTTGATAAGCAAGACAAAGAGTAGTACTGCAAATTTTCTGGCAAGAAATAAGAAAGTAACTGTAACTATAAGATAATGAGAATTATTTGAAAGTTTATGCAAATTTATGGCAAAGCATGTTGAAACCTGAAAGCAGAAACTAATTTGAAAAATGTAAATAATTCTAAATTAATTCCTTACAATCCAATGCCCAATGATATGAAATGAAAAGAGATGCCACATAAAGCAAGACTCTCAAATGAAGAAAGACTCCAATCTTTCTTGACTTTCCTAGGAAACAAACAGAGAGCACAATTGTATAAGACTGATGTAAAGTTCCAAAACTTACCAGTTGAGAAACATGGGTTTTTGAGATTCCAATTCCATACTTAAACTTGAACTCATTGATATATATATGGAATTTCGTGACAAACTGCAACTTTTTTATTCAGACAACATTTCACACTCAAATAGGATAATCAAAATTGTTCTTTTCAGTTTTATATTGCAGAGTAATATGAGAGTTTGTGTATATATACCAAAAACAGAAAGGGATTAAAAAGAATATTAATATTGAAGATTTATATTAACTTCACCAAGTTAATGAGATACACCTAAATTACTCAAAACATCTAACAAAGAACCCTAACACACTAATGAAGACACACTAATGAAGCTTGGTTTTCAATGCTATTCCTCCACTCCCATAGTTGCTCAAGTTCAGAGAAGAAAGAACCCTCAAGAATCTGATCAGGACTTGTTGGATTCAAATCATATGTGACGGTGTTGGTAGCCATGAGTGGCAACTAATCAGCGTGTGGCAAGTCTTCCACCACCACCCCATGATCATTGAAATTTAAGAGAACAGAGCCGTCTCTGTTTTCATGGGAATGGGTATTGATAACCATGATTGGGACTGGATTCTTATTTTCTTGATCAGATTCTTGATTAGCAAGTTGATGGGTATTGTGAGAACCTAAACAGATTTTTTTCACAGGCGATATAGAGGATTCGTCATTAGCATGATCAATGGTAGAGGAAGAGCTTTTCCTCTTCTTGTTCCCCACTAATTCATATTTGATTTCACAGAAAACAAGATTGTTGGAACCCTCTACCGAATATTCATGCATCATCCACTTGAGGTGATCATCTTTGTTGTTCTTCTTGCCAGTATTAGTAAAGATGTAATATTTCTCATACCCCAACAACCTCCCCTTAGAATCCCTCACATCAGTTCTCTTGTCTTTGTTGCTCCAACATCCACACCCAGCAATCCTATCTATCTTAAATTCACTCTTTTTTCTCAACCTTGTGAATACCCAAAAAGATTCAGATTCAGGGGAGTCTTCGTTCAACTTGAACAGATTCCATGGCTCTTTGTTTTCACCGTACATGTCAACCTCCTCGAACGCGTAAAGAATTGAGTTTCCGTTAATGAATGGATAGAGGTAATAAAAGAAAATCTCTTCCTTCTCGGGACGGAAACGAAAACCACGCGGCATTACGATTTCCAACATTCTTTTCTTGCAAACCCTAATTTCTTTTTTTTGTTGCCCTAATTTCTTACAAACTTGTTTTCTTGCCCTAATTTCTTATAAACTTCGTAGTGTTTCTAACGAAATCGACAAGAAAATCGAGAAACAAGAGAGGGAATCGACAACGAAATCGAGAAACAGAGGAAATCAAGCAACCGACTTACTAAAGAGTGGTATAAGAACTCAAGATCAGGAGCGATAATTATAGGCTATATTAAGTCGTGGAAAAGAACTTCGTAAAAACCTATTGCTACTTGGAACTGGAACTCTATATTTATATATAGAGGCAGAGGCGGAACCACGTTATGGCCAAAAATTTTACACACATTTTTTTTTTTGCACCAAAATTTTACACAGTTTAGATACATGGTTTTAAGTGATTTTTTAAGATTAATAAATATCTATTAGGTGATGGCCCTCCAAATAATCATCGATGCTCAAAAATAATATAATGGTCTATAATTACAATATGATTTTTGGAAAATACTTTTTGACTCGCCTGATTTATCACCAGTTATCCCACCTAATAATTAAAGTAATAAATTAATTTCAGGTTTAGTCCCTAGTTATAAATAAGGAAGAAGGATTTGCAGGGTGAATCCCTTGTAAGGTATTATTAAATAGGATTTTAGAAATTATGGTAACTTTTTCCAATGTCATATCAAGCAGGACATTTTGCGGTGCACGTTGAGTAGCATTACTCATGATTTTTCTCCATTTATAAACTAAATATGATTTTTAAGAAGACTAAGACTGAAATCTAAAATAATTATTTATAAATTTTAACTAGATTTATTAGTTGAATATGTTATATATATGGAAAGTCTTTTTAAAATTTTAAATCTTTTTATATTGTTCAAATATGTGTGGAGTTCTAGTAAACCACTAGGTTTTTTTTTTTTGTGAAACAACCACTAATTTTTAGCTTTTTTCAGCAAATAATCAAATAATCAAAACTTTCATTGATTATAGAATATCTGGGTTACAAACGCTAGGAGGAAGACTCTCGCTCCTGACACAGTCAACATTAAGCTTAGCTATCCTGTGTGCCAAAAAATTAGCTTCCCTATTAACATACACAACACTACATATTATAAACAAGGTAATCAACTCCCAAATTTCCTATATAAGCAAACCACCCTCCCACCTGCACAGTCCTGACTTCGCAGTTTCTTTAACAGCAATGAGGCAATCACACTCTATAATACAAGCATTAATATCAAACTCCAAAGCCAATTCTAAGGCAAACAAAAGGGCATGAACTTCGGTGTACAAAGGGCTAGAAACAAAAAAACACCCTCCTAGAGGCACTCGCTATAACTACACCACCACTGTCTCGTATCACTACCCCCAAGCCTGCTTCTTTCGTAGTGGCAGAGAAAGAAGCATCTGAATTTATCTTCAGTATGCCTGCGGGTGGAGGACTCCAAGCATATATTTCCTTGATTTAACGTAATAATAAATATCAAATAATTTTAGTCAAACAATTATTCCAATTTAAATATTAAAATTCATTTATAAAACTTGAATTCAAAATATATAAATTTAAATTTAAAAGTATTTTTAATTTTAACTAGATTAGAATTCAAAAGATATTAAATTTGAAATTTGTTCTTTCATCTCAGAAAAAAAAAAGAAATAGTTATTTCAAAAAATATAATCAACTCATATTATTTATAAAATTGATGCTAACAAGAAACAAAAATTACCATTTATTTGAAAAAAAATCTAAACCAATAATTTTTTTTTTTTAAAAGGAAATACTACAATAAGCTGAAAATCAGTTTGAAACCAAGTTTTTTGTTGAAATCGTATAAATCAACACAAAAAATATTTCAATGTAGATTCCAAACTCTCATTGTAGTTTTTAGATTACTCAAGCAACAAAACCAGTAAGTGTCAACATTTATATTTTTATATATAATCCATACAACAAAATGGATAAATTCAAAAGAACTTTTTTTGAAAAAAAAAAATCCTTTGCCTTACTATTATATATATATATATATATATCTGTGTGTGTGTGTGTGTGTTAATCTACACATCTAACCATAGTCAATATTTGATTTATCTATCATTTATAACTTTAGCTAAAATTTTTTTATAAAAATACTATGTTCATTATCCATTCTATTCAAATTTAAGGATATTTAAATATTTGATTAAGTTGGTGATTTTTAAAATCAAGTTTCATTAGATGGTAACTTTCATTCAAAATGATGAGGGAAAGGGTAATGCAACGATTTTGTAAATGTTTATATATGTTTTTTTTTTTAAAAAAAAATTTCTCATACATATACCACTATTTACTAAACATTCCAATTTTACATAGACTTCATAAGGCTTTGTTTATTCTTAAATAATCTGTTTCCATATTTCCACTTTTTGGTTTTAAAGTTCATAACAACAACATTCTATCAAGACATGTAATTGTTAAATATTCAACATTATTTACTTCAGGTGTGTGACTTTTGTTTTAATTAATAAACAATTTTTAATATTTCTACGTTTACTATTTGGATATTTTAAAATTTTTTTATATTTGTTCTTTATCAAAAGTTTGTGTTTTATAGTTATGCCTCTTAATTAAATTGCACTCCCATTTTCTAAATTATTCATATGATTTATTAGTCAAACTATATTCTTTTTTCTTGGAAAAATTGGATTTTTTTATACTTTCAATAAAAAGAAAAGAAAAGGTGGAATTTGGATTATGTTAGAAGGATTAATTTTGTATATATAGTATTTCTTTGTCATTGAAGCTCCATCGGCTCTCAGTTAAGCAATGCCATGGACATAGGATTTTTATTGTACTTCCGCAGAGGAGGAGATGCACAAAACTGAATTCTACCAAATTAGGTTTTCCACTTATCGGAATTTAATTATGTTGAGAGTAGATTAAACAATTTCAATTGATATTGTTTTCCTTAGATGTGAGCTGGGGTATTGTTTTTTTAACTCATGATATAAAAGCATACAATTATTCTTGAAAAAAAATCATTCCCTCCCTAAACTTTACATTTTCATTTAAAATACTCTAAACTCTATACAATTCATTTTATGAGATCATTTTTGGTCTTAATAAAAAATAAACAACTTACTAAAAAAAGATGCATTTAATATAAATTTTCCTAAATCGAATTAAATTGCTTTTTTTACTATATATGCATAAATTTTGTTAATACATCATTTATAAAGTTTATCTTTGTTATACTCAACTATATTTTTTAATTACATATACATAATTAATTTAATTCCCGTAAATATATAACTTCATGATCCTAATATATGTACATACATATATACTTAATTTGTAACGTTACCACAAATTTTAATTCATACTCTATCATTTATTTATATGTATATATGTATTTTAAAATAATTTAATATACATTATCTTCTCAAAATTTATTATTTATGATATATATAATCATCAGCCCGTGCAATTGCACGGGTGAAAAACTAATAATAATAATATATATGAAAGAAAGAGGAAAGTCTTCATATTATTAATGTATTGCCTTTTTTTCTTTTTAGGGTAAAGCTTAGTAACTTTCATTAAGAAATGACAGGATTACAAAAACACTCCAGAAGGCTATTTCTCCAAATTTTCTTTTCCCCATACCCGTATCTAGTTTGGCCAGAGCATGAGAGAAAAGATTAGTCTTTCGGTTTATTATTTGCTTAATATCCTAACTTGATATTTTTACTGAATCATATTCATTTTATGCTTACAAACCTTCAGTCAGTTTCAGGATAGTTAAACAATTATTTTAGGATTGAAACTTTAAATAAATGAGGGTTTTTAACTTTTCTTTAGTTGCAAAAGAATTTCCTTTAATACAGTTCCATTAATTACCCAAAAAAAAGAATTAACTTTATTAGTTAATTCTTAGAAAAGATTCATTATTTGTTCAAATGACTTTGTAAATATTTATTATTTCATTTTCTTTTACATTATTTCAGTGTTGATGGAATCGGATCGGACCGATCGGTTGAACCGGGAATCGGTCATGAATCTGTTTCCGTCATATGTATAAAACCGCCATTCAACAACCACCTAAACAAGACGGTTGAACCAGAAACCGGACCGGATTGAGCCAGATAATTTAAATTTAAAAACAATAGTTTTAAAATGTTTTTAGCAAAACAATTAGACCGGTAGTTGAACCGACTGGCCCGGTTAAACTGTGAACCGACAATGATGCAATTCACCTTTCGATCCGGTTTTCTCAACATTGCATTACTTCTTCTTATTAGAACAAGTTTGGATATCTCCGAGACATTAATCCATTAGTGGCCAATTACGTGGAGAAGATCATGGTCAAGGGCATGAAGTTTTAGGAACTTGTTTGATAGTCAAATTATACTAATTTTGGTATAATTTTGGTTGGTCTAACCAATATTCTAGCTAATACTACTGTATTTATTACTACTAGGTAAGAGCTCGCGCGTTTAACTCTGCGAACATGTTCTTGCACTTGATATGCAATAGTCCCAAATCAGTTTTTAAAATATTACTGGTGATTTATGGATTTGCCAAATGAGGATGATGACCAATTGCTTCAGGTCATGTATTTTGAAAGATTTGGATTTAAGTAAGGATTTGACCAAATTAAAAACCGGTCTAAAGAATAAACCTTATTAATCTAAGAACAAATTGATAGGGGTATTTTGGTCATTTCATGCTTGATTTTTTTGTTATTTGAGTTAAAGACTAAGGGTATTTTGGAAAGTTTGAAAAAAAAACCCTCTTGGGTCCAAATTCACCATAAGCACAAATTATGTAATATTAAGTAGACCGTCTATTTCCGTTAATCGAAACAACTAATTCTTTGTAATCATTTTTTATATCTTGAACATTAAATTTAGTTTTTGAGTCCTTCATGAAAGTTGTAGATCATGGAACAACCTTTCAAGAGACACTTGAATCATCTTAATCAGACATCTGGAGCAAAAGTTATATAATATTAAGTAGACCGTCTATTCCCATTAACCGAAACAACAAATATTTCGGAAGCATTTTTGATACTTGAAACATTAAATTTAGTTTTCGAGTCCTTCATGAAAGTTGTAGATAATGGAACAATATTTTAATAGACACTTAAATCACCCTAATCGGATAACCGGAGAGAAAATTATATAATGTTAAATAGACCGCTTAGTCAAACCATTTATAAATATGTTATGTTATATTATATTAAATGATTAGAAAGTCAAAATGCTCTTAGAAGTTTGTGATAATAACGAAAAAACTAATATTTAAATGACGAAAAAACCAATCTAAATAGTAATCAAATTAATAAGGTTAAATCTTTTGATTGGTTTTTTAGTACTTTCACTTCCTATATTTGTTGTTTATAATTTTTTGTCCAAGCCTTGTTCCATGTTTACAAATGACAAGTTTTTGCCGCCAACTACCACAAAAATATGGAAATACAAAGCTAAACGAAACTTCAAAGTATGATTATTTATCATTAATCGCCCAAGCATATCCGACCCAAGCCAAATCAAAAATTATATTTAACATAAAGTCGTTTATTTTTCATACAAAACAAGTCAAGTAAATTCTAGTTCATACAAAAACTCATAATCAATATCAAGAAAAATGAAGAAATCATGAGAAAATTATGAAGATTAACTAAGAACGATGTATTTCAGCAGCCAACACTAGGAGAATCCAACAATGACGGCAAGGAAAGGCGAAGGCAAGGTTACATTCATAACTTTGATACGGTGGAGTCTCCGGTGCTCCCGTTGTGATGCACCCACTTCTCAATGTGATGCTCCCATTTCTCAATGTGATGCACCCATTGAATTCTGATCATTGGATGCAACATCTATTTTCCTGACCGTCGGATACTAAAAGCTTTAACCTGCTAAACCGGTTTTAAAAACCTTTTGGAATGAATTCGTATGTGGTAGTCCTCGTGATAAATTTTTATACCTTTTTTTATATTCAACCGTTGATATCAACTACATTTTTTTCTTGATTTATTATTTTTTTCTCTAACTTTTTTACGTTGTATTTTTTTATTCATTTCTTTTCTTCTTCGTTTTATGCTTTAAGCCCTAAAAAAGAAATAGATAAAAAAATACAACATAAAAACTCTAGAGAAAAAAAATAATAAATCAAGTAAAAAATGTAGTTGATATCAACGGTTGGAATAAAAAAGGTGTAAAAGTCTATCACGAGAACTACCTCATACGAATTCATTCCAAAGTTTTTAAAACTGGTTTAATAGGTTAAACCTTTTACTATCTGACGGTCAGGAAAATAGATGTTACATCCAATGGTCAAAATTTAATGGATGTATCATAATGGGAGCACCGAAGTCTACACCTTTTGATATGATTGACTTGCATAATTTTGCTATGACCCATATATATATATATATATATATGGGTCACATTAATTGATGGTTGACTTGTACCATGTCCATGTGCTTTCCTTAGTTTACAAGCCATACATTTGACATATTCCTAATTCTTTTTTTTAACTCTTTCATATCTGAGGGCTGAGGCTAAACAAAGTTATGGTTCATACTTCATATAATATGAAAAGATTATTGAAGGACTAGGAAATTATAATTTTATCATGATTATATATATTTAATCAATCCGACTGTATAAAAAAGGAATTGTTTGTCTTTTTTTTGTGTACATTGCATTGTTTTTCTTTTCTTTTCTCCATTACTTGAATTTATTTAAGGGATCAAATGTTTTTTAGGAATTAAGGGATCAAATGTTGTATCAGTTAAACAAGTTGATTCTTTGATTTTTTTTTCTTCCCTTCAACTAGGCGTTTATTTTCTTAATTTCTATATATGTTATAATATGAAAAATTACTAAATACTAGAATCTCTTTTTTAAGTGATCCCTAATCCTATAGACTATAGTATGTGAATGCATCAACACATTTTCTTCCCTTTCTGATCAAACTAAGCATTTTTTTCTCATCAAGAACAATAAGGAAATAAAATCTTTTTTTTGAGGTATACTAAGGAAATAAAATCCTAAAAAGTCCAAAAATCCTTCTTAAGATTTCCTTTCCTTTTACCAGCTCAAAGCCTCGAACACAAACAGAGGTTTCACAAATTTTATTTTATTCATTGACAGAACATGGTTGGTGATCAAATGACGAGATTGCGCTTGATTTTCTTAACGGCTTTCTATTTCGAAAACAGGCAGTCATTATTCAGTACGAAAGCGGACATGGGTACTTAAGAGTTAAGAGTAATTTTAACAGCAAATTGCCAGCATTCAAACTTCCCTAGCGAGGGCCTTGGCGGCTTTTGTAATCAGAGCATTGACTCTACTCTTCTCTTTCTCTTTTTTCATTAGCTGCCAAATTTTTTTGTCCTTCTAAAATCTTATAATTTATTAACAATTAATCTTTTTTAATTAATTCTGGGTTCAATGGGAATCTTCAGAAGACGCGCCTTGCCAAACTGGTAAACTCTCTCTTAAATCCTCACTAATTTTATTAAATAATAGAATTATTATTGCAGTGTCAAATTCTCTTCCTCATTTCTTTAAGCCTTTCCTGTTAAAATTTCTGTCTTTTTTCTCCTCAAAAGCTGCAAACCCAGATCTGATTTAAGGTTTGTCATTGCTTTCTTCATTTATAATTCGGTATTTGTTCAAAAGAATTCAATTTTCTCATATCAATTATGGTTAAAGATTGCGCTCTTTTATATGTATGGAAAAAGAAAAAATTGCCCTGTCATCAGCTATGGTGAGAGTATAGTGGGTTTAATTTTAGAATTTGTTTGTCATTGACTCATTGCTTGTTTTTGAGGTGTTCCTTTTTCCTTTTTCTGGTTGAAAAGTTGTATGGATTATGAATTTCTGCTTTCTTTTATCAATGTAGGATACAATTGCGTTTTGGGTTTTTAAACTGTAAGTATGAAAACTTTTAAGGTTGCCTTTGGGAATGAATTCGGGAGAGATTTGGATGTTAAGTGTAGTATAAATATAGTGGTAAAACTCTTCAACATTTGAGTTTTATGATTATACTAGGATTCATGGATTTGTTACATTTCTATTGAGTATTGAATTTGAAATGCCTTAATAAGCAGTGAGCTTGTGAATACATATTATACTTATAAATTTCCTAGTGATTTTCAAGCACTTTCTAATTACATTTGATTTGCTTTGCAATTTCTTTTTTGTAAATGTGTTTTAATTATGATTTTTCCATCATGCTTTCAACTAAAGTTATTTAAACTAAGTCTCTCAACTTTTATTTCAATCAAATAAGCTCTTTAAATTTTTATTTGTAACGAAATAAGCCTTTAAACTTTGATTTATACCCAATTAATCTCTTGATGTCACTAAAATTGATCACCGATCCTATATGATTTGATCACTACAATTAATGTAAACCATGTCAAGAGTGTCATTAGGTGTATAGTACAATTAATGGATAAAAGTTGGATACACGAAGAAAATCGTGTTAGCAGTCGATACTTGGAAGGATTGGCGAAATTTCCTTAATTCGCTCTTAAATCGTCAAGTGATGGAAAGCTTGCTTGTCTTTGTATTAAATGTGACAATCGTCATCGCCTTTTTAAAGAAGTTGTTACGGAACATATACTGAATCATGGTTTTTCTCAAAGCTACACAGTTTGGTATTTTCATGGTGAGTCAACAATGGAGTCGGCTCATTATACGCCTAGCCCATTGCATCATGGGCATTATGAGGTGAACGAGGGACATAATGTTGGGCAATTTCTGAATGATATGATTGTTGGTGGATGGTTTAATGCAAGTGAAGCTAATCATAACCTTTGTGATGTCCAACCAGATGGTGAGACGTTAAATGGAGAGGTTGAAAAGTTTTACAGGCTTCATAAGGAAAACAGTGACTCGCTTTTTGATGGGTGTACGAAGCATAGCAAGCTTTCATATATTTTGGATATTTTTCATAAAAAGCGTATGCATGGATGGAGTAATACGTCTTTTAATGAATTACGTGACACTCAAAGGGAGACATTTGGTTTAGAGTATTTATCGAAGTCATATTATGAAGTTAAAAAACTCATCGGTGAACTCGGCCTGGGATACAAAAAAATTCATGTCTATCCAAATAATTGTATGTTGTTTTGGAAAGACAGGGAGAATGATTCTTCGTGTCATATTTGTGGTGCTTCGAGATGGGTGGAAGCAGGGGCGGAACCAAAATTTTTTCTTAGGGCGGGCAGCTAGTATATATATATATATAACACTATATTCTATAGGCTAAAATCTATGAGAATATAATATATGGATTAAATGTTGTAAGAATTTAATATGAGAATATGTACTAATATATAATGTAAACAAAGAAATTTTATGTCATGATTCGAATTAAGACTTTTTTTTTTTGCATCATAAATTGATACATCAAAATTGAAAAGAATCTTACTAAAAAAAATTTAATAGATTTATTCATAAATATAAAAGAGAGTTAATTACTTATAAATGTTACTAAGGGATGAAATTAAAGAAAGGAAGATTATGGAGGGGGCCAAAGAAGGATTTTGAATTTTCATGGAGGGGGGGGGGGGGCATTAGGTGGAAGGTATGAATCATTCTGGTGGTGGTTCATCTAAAATGACCAAGAGAAATTTAAAGCCGATAAAAATTTTACGCTGCTTTCTTTTAAAACCGAGATTTAAGGGATTATTAATGTGCTCTAAAACAACTTCTGCAATGCGATGGCATTTTGATGAAAGAACTGAAGATGGGGTTTTACGGCATCCTGTTGATGCCCGGGCATGAAAAGAGTTTGATTCTTTGCATAAAGATTTCTCAAAAGATCCTCGTAATGTTCGACTTGGATTAGCTAGTGATGAATTTAATCCTTTTTCGAAATATGAGCATTGCGCATAGCACATGGCTTGTGATTCTAACTGTGTATAACTTGCCCCCTTGGATGTGCATGCCTTCTTTTATATTATATTCTCATAATATTGTTCTTTGCTTGGTTGGATTGCATGTTAGATTGCATTTAAGTTTTTACTCTACATGGCAGATCATGGTTCAATTATGGAACTTTGCATCTTTCCTAATAAATGTAGAATGTAGGTGATTACATTGCAGCATTGCTATCACAAAAATACAAAACATGGTAGTACAGCAGATTCAGTGTTAACTCGGTGAGTTGCATCCCCTTTTTTACATTTTTAACTTTTATTTATTCCCATTTATCCTTTTACTGCAAACTTTTCCTCACGTGTCCTTATTTCCTCGCAGGTTCCTCTCTTTGCTGAATTGGCAGTTGGATTTTTCAACCATATGCCATCTCGGCATCCTTAACCCTCAATGCTCTTTTGACTTTCCCAAAGCCTTTATTTGTTGCATTCGATCATTTTATTTACTAATATTGATCATTCACTTGGCCACTGAATTATTAATTTTGCCTATGATTTTATGACATTATGCATTCTATTGTGCTTTATGGTCATCTCTTAATGATTTTAGGTCTGCTTATGACGCTTGCTCTGTCTCCATCATGCTCTGTATTCTCTCTTGAGTCCAATGTCTTGAGTCTGTTTAAACCCAACTTCTTTATCCCATCCTGACCGAGTCGTTGAGCAATCACAAAATAAATCCCCACAAACCAATAACTAATAGCTAGAGCAAGTAGGGGTCGAATCCCTCAGAGAAGGTGGAAACAAATTAAATCCAAATTACACTAAAGAAAGTCTTACCAAAGGGGATTTTTATGGGTTTTTCAAAATAGCCAAATTGAATTAGAAAACAATAAAATAGAATAAAACTAAAGATTAAGAAAATAGTTTAAGAAAAACAATGGATTAAAAACATACTTCTTCTGCTTTAGATAATTATTTTGATCTAGTAAATCATGGATCATGGACACAAAGCATTAATTTGACTTAAATTGCAATCAAATAAGAATCATAAATTACCCCAAATCGATATATAGCCTAAGACGTAGACATCAATTTTCATTGGAATAAAGTAATCCTCTTAATATCATAAACAACTCCACTTGAATAATTGGTATAGGAGAGGAATATTCAACCATCCAACATGCTAATAAAATAAATCTGCATCTCGCAAAAACCAATTTCTATTGTTTGTAATCAAGCATCCCCCTGGGAAGAATCATAGAACAAGCATTAAGATTTACTTTTCCGCATGCATGATAAATCAATACCAAACTCATCTACATCTATTACCATCTCGGCCTATAGTTTCAACAAGGTTTGATACTCCCATTGAACCTAGGACTCCTAGAATTGACAACTGTCACTTGGACCAACATTAGCTTGACTCAAGCCAACTTGAATCTAACTATAGCATTCATAAATCTCAAGATAAGTTGCGCACCAAATCAATCAAAATATGAACACATAAGATGAAGTACAGGGATAAGAAACATATTCAAACAGAAAAAAATCAAATTATTAAGAACAAAAGTCTCACCATAGATTCATTGATCAAAAATACCTAAGGAAAAGAAGTATAAGAGTTTAGCTACTCATGGAATGTTTCCAATCCATGAGAGGCTGGAAAACTTACAAAGAAAATAGGAAGAGAAGAGGGAGGCGGCGGCCTCCTCTCCAAAACCGTAAAAACCTAAGTTATATTGTATGTGTGTAAGTTGTGTTAGGGTTCTAGGATAAGATGGTATATATAGGGGGCTGCCTAGGGTTTAATTTAGAGTTATAGATGACTTAAACTAACCCTAGGGACGTTCTGGGCTGTTCTTCATACCTTCAAACTGACCCAAATAGATTATATGGGCTCAATTCATCAAAAACGCAAGTCAGGCCCAAGCAGATTCTGTCCGCAGACTTCAGGGGCATTTTCGTCCATGAAAACGTTAGATCTGGGCTTCGACCAAAACACGAAAGTTGTAGCTCTTGGAGTTAGCTTTCCAAAGCATATTTATACACCTCATTTGGAGATCTGGATCAAAGGTTATGGCTGTTTTCCCGAACTGTTGCCAAATCTGGAAAGTATTGAAGTAGCTTCAAGAGGAAATAACATGGAAGTGTCGACGCTGGCTGCTGGGCGCGCGCGGAACAAGGACCCTGACTCCACCTGGGCACCCACATGGTTGCCTTGAGCACCCATGTGGTTTGCTTAAGAACCCAGGTGGGCAGTGTCACGACTCCAGTTGGGTGCCCACATGGTTTGTCTGAAGACCCATGTGTTTTGCCTGATCACCCAGATGGGCTGTGTCATAGCTCATGACCTTGACATGTCTTTTTGCCTTGAACTTGTCTTTGCTCCTTTGCCTTGAAAACACCAAGCAATCAACTTTATGACTTTGATAAGCATAAAATTGACTCTTCAAGCTCTTCAATCACGAACATGATGGCTCCATTCTTCATCCAAAACTTCCTTGGAAAATAATTGTGTCATAAATCGTCCAAAAAGGCTATACAAAGGTACAAAATTGATGATTTTGCACTTTTCTTCTTGTCAACACCTATGAACACAATTATAACCAATATAAGGCATAATCAAGCATAAAACACTCAAAAAGCATAGGAAAAAGCTAATAAAAAGATGTATGATTTTGGTCTGATCAGCTTCCCTTTGCCTTGACATTATTTTTGTTTTATTGTCTTGATGCCATGAACTGTAGTGCACTTTGCTTGAGTGCAATTCCCTTGGTTTGTTTTGATCTTGTGTTAGCTGCTTCGATGCTAATCTTTACTGCTTTGCTCATGCTCATGAATTGATTGATGTTTTTACTTCTTGAATAGGCATGCATTTAGACACATTGCTCATGTTATGCTCCATGTCTTGTTTCTGCTTTTAGCATCCTTGGGTAAATGCTTCATTTGGCTTGCTAAGGCATGTCATTCATTGCCTTATTTCCCTGTTTAGTGGCATCAAGGCTTCATTGGAATATTTGGGGCCAGGAACTAATCTTGGATCCCATTCCCAATTAAGCCGAAAGCAAAACACCCTCTAAGCTCTTTATCTCATTTCCCTGCATACTTGCTGCCATGACATTTTGTTGCACTGGCTCATTGCTTTCTTTTAGCTGTCTTTGTTGCTTTTTCAATCTTTGATCCTCCTGTCATCTTCACCCTTCCTCTCATGTATAGTCCTGCACATGAGGTCTTTTAAAAGATCTTCAACGCTCAGGTGCATGCTTGTTTGATGGCCTTTGAATGATTCCCTGCATTGTTGCACTTCTTATGCATTTTGTTTGTGCCCTATGCTTTGTTTCTACTTCGGCTTTCACCAACTAATGGTGTTTAGCCTCGAGCTTGGGGCACATTTGTTGGCATTTTTGTGCTTGTTGGGACCTTGCAGGTTACCTCGAGGCCTCGGAGCAACCATAGATGGATCAATGTCAAGCTTCCCAACCTTGGATTAGAGTACTTTTTAGTCAGAAAATCCTTTTTCTTTATCTTGTAGTTTAACATCCTTTTAACCAAAGGTTCTTTCTTGTAATTGCCTTGTAAATTGTAAGCCTTGAGAAATAAGATGTATTTCTTCTTTTTTGTTATTCGTCTAAAGCTTTTAATCCCAAGCAACTGTTAAAAGGCCTTGTGCTTGATCCAAATCAAATGCAAAGTTCCGAGTTTAACTATAAGGAAAATATTTCTAAAATGGATCCAAAAACATAAATGGTCAAAAATGTCAATTTACTAAAAGGTCGCCAATTTAACATTCTTATGAGAAATGGCACATCGACTTACTAAACTATTCTACGAGCAAGCAAAAGGAGGGACCAAAATATCTTCGGTGGGCAAAATGACTGAAATACCCTTGACAGGTAAAATGACCAAAATACCCCCAACGAGGAAAAAGGTCAAAACATGCTTTTTATTTTAAGGATACAAAAACGGGTGTCTACACCTTGCAAGCTTATGGTATGTTTTCCTTATCAAAATCATCAAAAGTGTATTTATACACTTCTTCCAGGTATGTTGACCTTAGAAGTTGCATTATTAATTTGAGTGATTTTGTGCATGGTTTATTTGTAATTTATGGTCTTTGTATTTCTACTAACCTTTATTTCCCCTGATTAGAAATTGTGGATTAAATTCTTTTGTTGTTAGAAGTACTCTGTTTTGTAAAGTCTAATATTTCTAGTCAGTGTTTTCATAATGTTTGTGGGTGTCGTCCTAGTTATGTGAACCCTCAGGTGACATAACACCTCATTTATAGACGTATAGAGGTTGAAATGGCTTGTGTCACGTGCTAAGTGCTGCCGTGCACCTACGAAAGTGGAATTATTAAGTTGCTTTGTTTTCTTTTAATGAGTCTAGTTTTTGTTTTATTAGGTTTTCTACACTAGTTTGCTAGGGATTAGCAAAGGTTTAGTCTGAGGGAATCATGATCAGACCAAATTATACCCTATTTTTATGATCATTTTCCTATGTTTTTAGGAGATTTTATGTTTGATTATATCTTATAATGGCTATATTTGTGTTCATAGGTATCGAAGAGATGAAAAGTGCAAAAGTAGCAAAATCATCACTTTTTGGAGCTATTTTGATTGAAATATGACACAATTATTCAAGTGGATTTTTCAAGGAAGATTTGTAGACTCAATGCTCGTGTTTGAAGAACCTTTGGAGCTGATTTTATGCTTATGGAAGCTATGAAGAAGATTGCTACAAGTTACCAAGGTGAAGAGATCAAGAACATAGATGATTGAGTAAAGAAGAGAAGATATTCTGACAAGTCATCAGTTGACCTGGGCACATAGACTAACCACTTGGGCGCCCAGCTGACATGCCCAGGCGCCCAGGAACTATCGGGCTAGCAAAATTGTGCCGCCCTTGTGTCTTTCTCTTGAAGCTACTCCAATTGAATCTGATTTCAGCGAGATTTTGGGAGAAAATTCATATCTTTTGATTCCGTTGTCTAAATGAGATGATGCAAAGTGCGTTGGAAAGCTAACTTAGAGATCTACAACTTTTCTTTGAAGCTCAAGTCCCAGTTTTTCCGTTAAGATGGATGAAAATGTCCCTGACTATTTCGGACAGTAGCAGTTTTGGGCCTGATTGCGTTTTTCACTTATTTCAGCACGACCTTAGGGTTAGTTTAAGTTAATCTTAACTCTAATTGGAACCCTAGGTAGCCTCCTATAAATACCGACCTAAGTAGAAACCCTAGATACAATTTACACAATTCTTTAACTAGTTTTTACTTTGAATGTGTTTTGCTCTTGGCAGCCGCCCAAGGCTTCTATTTTCTGTAAGATTTCTCATGACTCTCATGGATTCTCTTCAATCCATGAGAGGTTAATTTCTTAATATTTCTTTCATTTGATAATTTCAATTAATTGATATGGGGATACTTTTGTTCTTATAATTTAGTATGATTTCTTGATTGAATATGTTTGATAATCTCTGCTATATTTTCTTAAGATAATGAGTTTTTATTGTTTTAGAATGACCACTAAGGATATAAAAGGATTATTCTATAGCTAAATTAAATTGAGAACTTAACTGTCGGATTTAATTGTTTGGTAGCAAATTGTTCGCCATCACCATGTGGGTTCAATTGGGACTTTAGAGTATCGAACTTTATTGAAACTAAGCCGAACCAGCTAGAGGTAGGTAAGTTTGGTTATATTTATTATGCATGTGAGATTGAATATTCTTAATGCTTTATTCTTGATAAATCTGAGGCCCAACAAGTAAGGAGGATTCTTGAATAATAGGGTTAATCTCTAGACCCACAAAGTTGAGGTTAGCTATTTAGCATGTTAGGAATTGAAGTAAGCTTTGAAACATAGACCAATATATTTAATTAGGGTTGATGAATGAAGTATGATGATGTTTTATGCCTTTTGATAATTGATACCTAAGTCATAGGATAGATTCCATTAGGGTAAAATTGATGATTACCTAGTTAAACAATATCAATATCAAGTTCATGTTTTGCGTCAATGATCCATATCTCTTAATTGATTGAATTATCAATGGAAGGAAGTATGCTTTTTAATTGATTGTTTTCTAAACTATTTTCTAGTTTTTCATTACTTTTAAGTAATTGATCTCTTATTTTTATTTAGTTTATTTAATTGCTTTTCAATAGTGATTTTAAATCCCCAATTTCTTTTAAAGTGTTTTTAAGATTTCTTAAGTGTTTTCAGAGTGTTTTATTTCAATTATCGTTTCACGCTTCTCTGTGGGATTCGACCCCTACTTGTCCTAGCTAGTTAATTAGATTTTGTGGGGTTTTATCTTGTGATTTATTGACAACTCAATCTTCTGTGCAACTAGAGAAGCTCTTTTGGTGTTCTGCGCTTCGAGGTGGGACAATTCTCATGGCTTAATAACTGAGAGCAATTCGAGGAATGCGGTTCATTCGGTGGAGCATCCGAAACAGGTTCCTTGGAGACTTCGAAAATGGATTGTTCATGTTGGGCTACTGTAGAGAAATTGCTCTTCTTTTCGGGGCTGTCATATTTTTCGCGAAGCTAATTGTGAGGCCGATGTACTTGCAAAGGGGGGTGTTGATTGACTTGTGCCGCTAATTCGATCGTTCACCTAAGTCTACTTTACGTGTGCTTGTGTTGGCTGGTTGTTTTTCTAAGTTTTTTGGCTGGATTACTTTTTTCTCCGGTATGGCTCAGTTGCCTTTATGCTGAACCTGTACTGATTTTTTTCCTTTCCTTTATTATTGAATAAATCCTGATTGCCTTTAAAAAAAAGTTACCATTCAGCCTCAAACTTTCAATTATATTTTATATATGCAGACAAGCTAATACTATATAGTAGTATTTTCTAAACTCGCTACAGCATGTATTATTAATTAATTGAAGTTAAATAATTAAGACCAACGAATGATCAATTAGTTTAAATGATGATGATGACATACCTCTCAATTGGGTAAATCCAACAACAGTGCACTGGACCTGCTAACTTCGTCTCGGTTGCCAAATGAACAACTAAATATACCATAATTGTGAAAAATGAGGGAGAAAAAATCAATTCCAAACGAGAAAGTGTTTCCCTAATCTGGACCTCAAGCTCTTCGAGACGACTTACATTTCAAATTTTAGAACAAATCTCTTTATAGTAAGTTCATAATTCAGTTATTGCTCTAGCCACATTATCTTCTACAATTCCCCTAATCACAATCGGTAGTAAATCCTCCATCAATACGTGCCAATCATGACTCTTTAGACCAATCAACTTGCGATGCTTTAACTTCACACATATTCAGATGTTGGAGGAGTAACTGTCTGGAACTTTTATCACTTTTAAGCCTCCTAACATCCGGTTCTTATCCCCATTTGACATTGTATAACAAGCTGTTGGTAGTGAGAATTTTTAGAAAACCAAAGAAAACCAAAGTCTCACGTAATAAAGCTCAGTGCAGGTTATTCAGGATAGGGTGCATCGAAAGTTGTGGAAGCCTGTCAAGGTCTTGCTACGTAGCCTTATCTTTTCGTCCATTTTCAAGTTCTACCGGTTGTATTCACTTCTTATGCCCAACCTTTTAAGGTCAAGACGGGACTTCAAGTTGTCTTTAGTCTTCCCATCAACATCTAATAATGTTCCCATGATGTTGTCATAAACATTTTTCTCAATATGCATGACATTGAGATTGTGATGAATCAAATTCAATTTCCAATAAGGCAGTTAGAAAAATATAGACTTTCTACTCCATCCATCACTAATTGGAGCATCATTCCCATCTTTATCCTTCGCAGTTATCTTCCTGTTTAATTGGCGCAAAGCTGCAGCTCCAGTTGGCAAAATTGGTACTTCTCTCATCTCCACATGACCGTTCAAATTACGTGTATCAGATCTATATGGATGATCTGATGGTAAAAACCGGCGATGGATAAGAAAACAGTACTTCCAGATAAAATAAAAGAAGGCATGCACATTTTCATACTTCTTATCCTTCGGAGTTTTCAATCAATTAATTATGGTGAGATTTGTGTGCTTATAATTTGCTATTTGTTCTTGGTTTTACATGTTTATCAAATCTCTGTTTTATTTTATGATCTTGATGGTTATTGATTTAAAAGGCCTATAATGATATAATTTGATAGATCTATAGTTAAATCAAGCTTAGGACGACCCATCCAAATTTGATTGTGTGATAACAAATTACAGTCGGCCTAAGAAGCGTCCGATGGGATTGGTAAACATTATAAATTCTTGTCTATGCTTGAATTAATAGGTTTGGTTTTACTTGTTTTGCATGTGTGAATATTTGTTCTTAATGCTTTGTTCTTATCAATTTTTAAGCCTCAAAAGGGAAATTAATTAATAAGAATAATAGGGATAATTTAAGCCTCAAAAGGGGAATTTTATCAAATATACATGTTAGAGATTTCTCTAGACCAATTGTTAAATTAAGAATAAAATATTAAATTTATCTTTTAAATCAAGGATCCATAGTTAAATTGATTGATCTCTACCATTAGAGAAGAAGTATGCTTTTTAATTATTGTTTTCTTAAATAATTTCCATAGTTTAGATTTGATTTAGTTTGCTTCAATAATTACTTTTTTTTTAATTGTTCTAATACCCTTTCTTTTAAGAGTGATCCTTAGTGAAGATTTATATTTGGATAAGTCTATTCCCCTTCTCTGTGGGATTCGACCCCTGCTTGCCCTATCTACTAGTTAGGAATCTTTGGGGATTATTTTGTAATTTGCTGACGACTGATCATCAATGATCCTTGAACATCATTTCCAGTTATAATCATATCATCAACATAAAGCAACAAGAATATGAAACCATGTTGAGACTACCGAATGAAAAGAGCATGATCATAAGAACTGGATTTGAAACCAAAGTGAGTGGCAACAATGCTGAACTTAGCAAACCAAGCACGAAGAGCCTGTTTAAGACCATACAATGCTCGACGAAGATGACATACCTTGTTAGGTGGATGTTCCTAACCAAGTGGAGGTTTCATATAAACCTCCTCATCAAGATCACCATTAAGAAATGTATTTTTGACATCCATTTGAAAAAGTTCCCATCGTTTAACTGCAGCTACTGCTAACAGGGTACCAACAGAGGTAACACGAGCAACTGGAGCAAAAGTTTCTTCATAATCAATTTCATACTCCTAAGTAAAACCTTTAGCAACTAGCCGAGCCTTATATCGTTCAACAGAGCCATCAGATCTAGTCTTGATCTTATACACCCATTTGCAGTCAACAACAGACTTACCAGGAGGCAAATCAACCAAATCCCAAGTATGTGTCTTCTCTAAGGCCTGTATTTCCTCTGCCATTGCTTACTGCCAAAGAGGGTTTGACTTGCTCTTGGAAGTTAGAAGGTTCATGTAAAGAAACAATAGAAGAATAACAATGAAAGTCAATAAGATGGGAATGAGGTTCTCTTACTCTGGTTGAACGCCTTAAGGGTGCAGGACTAGAATGAGATGACTCCGACTCTTGAATTTGTGGAGAATTATGTGTCACATCTTCAAATGAATGAGATTCATTGGTTGAAGTTGTAAGAGGATCGCTGGATGAACTAGTAGAGAGATCCCTGCAATGAGACAAATCTAAAGAATTTTCGGGAAACAACTCAACAGAAGGATCTGTAAAATAAAAAACATCAGGATTGGGAACTTGAAAATCAGATAGTGAAGAAAACATTTTATGTTCCCAAAAGGTTACATGACGAGAAACACGAAGTCATTTTGAAATGAGATCCCAACACCTACAACCTTTATGTTCAATTGCATAACCTAAAAAGCAACACAAACGGGCTCTAGGTTCAAGTTTGTTAAGTTCATGAGATTTAAGTTGGACAAAACAAACACAACCAAAGACACGCAGTAGTTTATAATTAGGAGCAGTTCCATAGAGCCGTTCATAAGGACAACTCTTACCTATTGTGGGTGTTGGAACATGATTTATGGTGTTCACGGCTGTGAGAGCAGCTTCTCCCCAGAAATGTTCAAGGCATTTGGAGTCAATGAGCAAAGCACGAGTAGTATCTAGGATATGCCTATGCTTGCGTTCTGCACGATCTTTCGGCTCTAAAGTTCCTGGGTAAGATCGCTGAATCGCAGTCCCCTGTTGAGATAAGCATTGAACAAGATCAGTTTCCCTATATTCCATAGCATTATCCATACGAAGAATTTTTATAGCACAAGAGAATTGTGTTTTCACCATGGCAGCAAAATTAGAAACAATTTCAAGAATTCGAGATCAGTTTTCATAAGATAAATCCAAGTATATCGAGAATAATCATCCACAAAAATAACAAAATACTTGGATCCTCCCATAGTTTCATAGGGTGAGGGTCCCCAAACATCAGTATGAACCAAGTCAAAAGGAGCTAAACAAGTTTTATCACTAATAGAAAAAGGACGAGCATGATGTTTAGCAAGTTTACAAGATGTGCAATCAACATTTTCTTCTTTAACATATCCTAATTTCCTACTAGAAGCTAAAGCCTTTACTCTAGAAGACCAAGCATGACCAAGGCGAGAATGTCAAAGTCCAAAAGATGAAGAAGCAACAAGATTATTAAGCTTCTTTTGAGGAATTTTCATGGAAACTAGTTCAAACAAGCGTCTAACTTTACGGCCTCTCCCAAGAATCTCTCCCGTCTGAGGATCCTGCACACGACAGCCAAGTTTGGAAAAGAGAACATCAAGATCCAATTTAGTTAATTGACCAACATATATGAGATTCAAGGTTAAGTTTGGAACATGAAAAACATCAGGTAGATCCAAATTGGAATCACACACATTACCAACATGATCAACAAGCATGGCAGAATTGTTAGTTGTGCGAACAATAGGAATATGACAAGTGTTGGTTTTAGTAACAAAATTATTGTCATTAGGGGTCATGTGATTGCAACAACCAAAGTCATAATACCAAGAATTTCGGCTACCTGTGACATAGAAAGAACAAGAGGTGAACCAGTTTTGTGGACCAACTGTTTGACAATAGTTTCAAGGTCACCCATGGAAATGGTAAGAGATGGTGAAGAAGAAGTAGTTGTCGAATCCTCAGTAGCAGCAGCAGTGACAGGCTTAGACCCATGAACAAAATTTTTCGAAGTTGATTAATTTGAGTTGGCAGCCTGTTTTGCTTGTAAACGACGACATTCTGAGATAACATGACCAGATTTTTTGCAAAACCTGCATACCTTCTTCTTTGAATCATTGAAGGAAGAAGAGGAAGAGGTTGCAGTACCAACAGTGGAGGATGATGACATTGCAGCCACAAGATGATCGAAGGAGTGATTACGCTGGGATTTCGTAGTGGCAAGTCTAGTCTCCTCGGCCAAAACCTTGGAAATAACAGTTTCAAGTGAAAGAGTATGCTATCTGTGTAATAAGGAACCTCAGACTGATTCAAACTCATCAGTGAGTGCCATACAAAACTGATAGACTTGCCCTTCCTCCTTGAGATTCAGATAATCTTCAACATCTTGAGTGCACTTCCAAGATGACTCCCTCAAGGACATTTGATCCCAAAAGGACTGAATTTGGAACAAAAAATCATGTACAAACTGACTAGGCTTTGCCTCAAGTGAGCAAAATCATAAAACAATTTGTAACCAATTTCTCGACCTTTCCGAGCATACCTTCGAGCAAGAAAATCCCAAACATTCTTTGGAGTAGATTTTTGTCCAAATTGGCTTTTGATTTGAGGACTAATAGCATTTCGCAGCCAAGTCATAATATGATAATTTGTGCAATCCCACTCCTCAAATCGCTTACAAAAATCATCATCTTTTTCACCATCCTTCTTAACGGGTTTAGGCAAATCTCTTGAAACATATGCCCATAACTTTCTTCCTTTAAGGAAGCTACACATATCATCAGCCCATAACATGTAGTTGTTGCCAACAAAAATAGTCTGAATAGGCTTTGAAACCTCCGATTTATCCATAACAAATATAGAAGAATAGATAATCAAAATAGAGGACAATTATAGGAGCCCAATCAGAAAAATTTATCCTCAAAAATGGAAAGAACAAGTCCAAAAACCTTAGGAACCGGCCTAAAACTTCAAAAAATCGGTCTTAAATGAGTCGATTTAGACTAGTCTGAACCAGAGTCAACTGTTTCAGTAGGTCAACCCAAAGTCAACCGGTTTGCTGAGTCAACACCAAAAAGTCAACCTAGTGACATGTGGCAGCCAAGGAGTGGCTAACAAAGCTGACGTGACGGAGGTTGACGTGGATATTTTCTGACAATGGTGACATGTGGCAAGCTATTATTGGCTAAGAGGACGCCACATGGTAATTTTGAACCAAGGAACCGTCAATGGCGCGTGAAGCGCGTGGCAGAATTGGCAGGCGGCACGTGTAGCGCGTGGATGCGCGTACGGCGTCGGATCCGGCTGAAATTTCACCGCTAGACTCGTCTCGTTGTGCTGAAGATGAATCTAGTGTTTGCTTTAGAGTTTGACCACCGGAGGTTGTCGAAACAAGAACGACAACGGTTGATGAGAGAGAAAGTTGTTTGCCGCGCATGTAGGCAATCAAGACGGTGGGTGGTGGCGGTCTTTGAGCTGGAAGTTGTTTGGATGTCAAGGAATGCAACCAAGAAATCAGATCTGCAAGAAAATGATCGGATCAGAACAGATTTGAAAGTGGTAGACACGAAAATGGCAAAAAATAACCCTTCAAAATGGAATAACAACCAGCCAAGATGAAGAACATAAAACCTAGAAACTAACAAGCTCTTGATACCAAGTTGAAACTAGTACAAGATCTACAATAAATCAAAGTGAATCAAGATGAATATGGATGAGTGGAGACAAAAGTGATGAATAGTTTATTGAAGTGTTGAATATTAATGATAACATCTCTATCTCTATACAATACAAATGAGGGGTATATATATGTGGATCCCACAAGACAAGTATACAAATAAACTATACAAATATAATTTTAACAACATTGATGGGATGTGGTAAAAAATGAGACTGTGTTTAATAAAATGACATCACACATGCGGCTAAATTCTATGGGGGTTTCTAGAGACACTCAGTTAAGAGCTTTTAAGCTTTTGAAAACAATCCTAAAATGGGAAGGAAGGGAGCTCTTTGACTTGCCTACCAGACTATGAAGACCAGGTGGGAAAAATTGAGCAGCATCATATCCTTGTCAAAACGCTCCTCTCTGCAGAAAATCAATCCACAATACTGCATTTTTTATAATAAAGTCAGAGAATTTTCACCAAGTAAATATCCTTTCAATCCTCACAATTAGATCCAAAACCATAGTCTCTAGGGTTTCCTACATGTTGTTTAATGTTATGTTGATGCCCATTCACTTACCATTGCTCATCAAAAATGCATACGTATCAAAATGCCTTTAAATTAAAGGATATATGATTTTACCAAACTTTATATATGATTATGGCTGCATATGCATGGGTGAAATGTGAGAGAGAGAAAGATAAAGATTGTTATGCAGTTCTCCAGGCAGCGAAGATAACTAGCCGTGCAGGAAATGCATTTGGTGTTGAAGATCACTATGTTCGACTTAGCCTAATCCGAAGCCAAGATGATTTCGATATATTAATAAAATGTCTGAACAAATTAGTGTCAGAGGAAAATGGTGCCCAAATAATTTGAAGAATGAGATCAACTTTGTATTATAGAAACACCAAAGATAAAAGGGTCATCTACTCTGTCAAACCCTTATATTTTTAGTCTTATAGATATAGACTTTATTCATCCTATGTTTACGAAAGGGTTCATCTCTATTGATCTGATCTTATTGTTGCGCCAAAAATCTCTTTGGGTAGAGCTTTTGCGAAAAACTTAATAACAGCGCGAGGCATGCCAGTCATTTTGCTGAAAATGACAAAGAAGCAGAAAAAGCATTTTGGTGGTGCGCATAGCACAAAAATAAATTAGAACGAGTGAATTGCGGGAACTGGATCAAAGTCACACCGGAGCATTTAAATCATCGATCCCAAATTGACTGCAGAAAAGTAAATGCCTGAAAAGATTTCTTGCTTTGAAAATTGATTGAAAATAACAAGCTGGTTGTTATTCATGAGAAAAACTGAAAAGTAAATGTTTAACGTCTTGAGACGAAATTCAAAGAGAAGAAAAACTCGCAGAGAGTTAATTTAACGTCCTGAGACGAAATTGAAGTAGAAAAATATTGAGAAAACGAGGTTGACTCGTGTTGAAAAAAGAGATAAATTTTGCAGGGATGCTGCAGAAAGTGGCGCAGGGCCTGAGAGAAAATAAGCGCGGAGATTAGTTTTTGCGCGGAGCAAATTTGAGGCTGTAGGAATCTGTTTAAAACTGAAGGAGGGAGACCCTTTATATAGGGGGCGGTCTAGGCTTGGCTACCAAGGTCGTCCTCCCCATTATGTCTGACTATTAATTGCTTCTTCAATCTGATCTGTTCTGCTTTAATTGCTTCTTCAATCTGATCTCTCAAAAAATCTTCAGGAAACTTCCAAGATGACTTCCAACTTTGATCAACCTTGAATGACCACCTTTAAATGAATATCAAGGCCGGCTATATCTTCCCAAAAATGGCCTAGACGAAATCTGCTTCCAATCTGATGCAATCTGGTCTGATTCAGGTCCTAATTATGCTGCACTGTTTACTGATTGCTGCTGAAAATAGCCAAAATGACCTCATATTTGACCAGAACTTCCTTGGCCACGATATTGATCTTAATTTGATCATTCTTGGTCATTAATTTAGTCAGAACATAAATCAGATTCAATTCTGACTAAACCGGGGTGGAAAGCCTCCTGACCTTAATTGAAAAATATGAAAAAGTTGCAAACGAAGTCAGATTGAGTCCAAAATTTCACCACTAGGGTTTGGCTATCATATTAAGACCATAGAAAAAAATCTTGGTTGAAAATGAGCTCTCTGTCATGGTGAAATTGGTTTCACAACCCAAACTGTCCTTAATTGAAAAAACGGGCATAAGTTTTTCATCTTAAGTTAGAATGAGATGAAATTTTGTCAGAATGATCTATGAGAGTCATGGATCATAATGGAAAAATCTCTGTTTGAATCGCACCTCTCTAGGCCATTCAATTTCATTGATTTTGTCTTTTGTCCTTAATTGAACAAAATACAAAGTTTCATTTAATTCAATAAGGGTCAAATTTTAGGCATGGGCGGCCTGGGCTAGGCCCTACTGTGCTACATATCATGCCATAAGTCCAATTTTGACATGGCAATATACACTTTACAAAATTAGGATAGTCATCTAAGAATTAAATCTCAATCAGAATCAGAAATCATACAAGATTATTTTAATTTTTTTCTGACCATTATTTACTGAAATAATAATAATTATAAAATAATTATTATTATCCAATAATACCTACTAATTTCGGCCCAATAATAGGAAATCAGGAAAAATAAAATTATTTTCCTAATTTAAAATATGACAAGGATGGCATCAATTTTGATCTAGCTTCAGAATTAGATTAAATCTGAGCCATACATCTTGTTCTAACATTCTTGCGGACAAGTTTACCCCTAATTATAAATTTAGGTATCAACACTTATAAATAATCATATACTCAATTACTCAAACTTGTGAATACATATCAGACTTATAAATTTCTTGTTTCAAGCACTTTCTAATTACATTTGATTTGCTTTGCAATTTCTTCTTTGTAAATGTGTTTTAATTATGATTTTTCCATCATGCTTTCAACTAAACTTATTTAAACTAATCTCTCAACTTTTATATCAATCAAATAAGCTCTTTAAATTTTTATTTGTAACGAAATAAGCCCTTAAACTTTAATTTATACCCAATTAATCTCTTGATGTCACTAAAATTGATCACTGATCCTATGATCTGATCACTACAATTGATGTAAACCATGTAAAGAGTGTTATTAGGTATATAGTACAAAATTTTATTAGTTTCAATCATGCTTAGGTCTCTTTTTTTTTTCAGAAACAAAGGAATATTATTGAAAGAAAAAATTATTACAGAAAAACGTTCCAGAAATGAAAATAGAACAATAAATTCTTCCAAGCATATTTAAATAGAAACATGTGGAGTAAGCAATCCATCTTTATTAAGGATTTGCACCAATGAGGATGGTTGATACCTACTAAGATCCGCAAAGCTCATCCCCAATCTAGACTGAACAACAATCCAATCTGCCGCCAATTTAGTGTCAAGATGATTTTTATATATTAATAGAACGTTTGAACAAATTAGTGTCAGAAGATGAAGATGGTGTCAACATAATGTGAGGAATCAGATCAACCAGTTTGTTCAGCAAAAGCTTCACCTATTGTTATTACTTTGGATTACTGAAACATAAAAGATAAAGAGAGGCATTAAGTCCATTGACCTCTTTATCAGTCTTATAAGATAGAGGGAAGGGTTAGCAAGGGGTCATCTCTGTTTAACTTGATCATATACATGTTGTACACAATTGAATCCTTAACTACTAAAACAATGTCACCTTACTATTGATCGGTCGTTGAACAAACCACAAGATAAATCCCCACAAAACTTAACTAAATAGCTAGGGTAAGTAGGGGTCGAATCCACAGGGAGAGAGGTTAATCTTTAAACTAATTTATTGTGTTAAGAATAAGAAATTGAGAGATGAAATTTAGTAATCTAAATTATAAATAACAAAATAAACTATTGAGCAAAATAAATCAAGTAACCAACTATATAAAACAAGCCTCCAATACAGAATTAATTTCACTCTTGACAAAGTTAAGATGGATCATTGACACAAAACATGAATTTAACATTAATTGCTAATCAATTAAGCATCATAAATTATTCCAAAGCAGTATATATCCTAAGACATAGGCTTCAACTTTCATTAGAACAAGTTAATCCTCTTAATAGCTTAACAACTCCACTTGAATAAATGGTCTAGGGTGAAGACTCTTACAAACCCTAACATGCTATTAGTCAATCTCACTCTGTTCGGCCCAAAGATCAACTCTTTTATTCCATTAAAGAATAAAGCATTAAGATTATTTGATGCCTGCATGCATAAATAAATTAAAACCAAACTCATCTACGCCTATTTTCGTTCGGCCTATAGGTTTCAATAAGGTTTGATAATCCCATGAACTAGGACTCCTAATTTCAATTGTTACTTTGAATCAATGATTCTAACAATAGTATTCATGCTTATCAAGATTAGTAGGCCTCCTAACCAATCAAACAAGAATACAGAAGATGAAGAACAGGGATAAGAAACATATTCAAATAGAAAATCAAATTATAAAGAACAAAAGTTTCACCATAATAAAAAGTCAAGAGATTAATTAGATTCTACATTAGAGAAATTAAGGGATTAGCTACTCATGAGTTGAGTAGCCATCCAAAGAAAAATAATAGAAAAACCTAGGAAAGATAGTCTCTGGCCGGTGGCTCCCCTTAGCTCTAAAACCGTCTAACCTCTCTTCTAGAGAGAAAATGTGTCTATTTATACTAGAGATTTAGGGCAAACTTAACCTACGACAAAATAGACTTTTAAGCTCATTAAACCTTTTTCAATTGAGTGGAATTTCGTCCTCCAAGTCTGGGCTATTTCCAAATACTGAATTCAGGTTAAACACATCAACTTGGGCTTGATTTCATTGGCTTTCCTAGGTCCAATCATTCTGCAGAAAGTTCAGGGGCATTTTCATCCACGATAACGCCAATTCTGGGCTTCGACCAAAACACGAAAGTTGCAGCTCTCGGAGTTAACTTTCCAACGCATCAAAAGTTATGGTTGTTTTCGTAAACTATCGCCAAATCTGGAAAGAAAGGAAGAAGTTTCAGCATGAAGACATCTACAAGTGGCTGATAGCGCGTGCAGACAAGGGCCCCGACTCTACCTGGGCGCCCACATGGTTGGCCTGAGCACCCAGGTCTTAAGCCTGATCACCCATGTCTTCCTGATGACTTGACATGCCTTTTTGCAACATGAACTCTTCTTACTCCTTTGCTTTGCAACTTTGTAGCTTTCAACTTTATGACTTCAATAATCATAAAATTGACTCCATAAATTCTTCATTCACGAACACGAAGTCTCCAATTTCTTCCAAGAAAATCCATGAAAAACCTTTGTGCCAAAAATTGATTGAAATAGCTCCAAAAAAGTGCCTAAATCAACATACACTACTAGAAAACGCTAATATGGGGGCGTTTATTTAGCGAAACGCCGCTATTTGATTCGCTTAAATTGAAGATAGCGGCGTTTCTTCCAAAAAACGCCACTAAATTGCGGCGTTTCGTAGCACAAACGCCGATATATGCAAAAAGAAGTGCGGGAAAATATCTCCGCGCGACTAATTTAAGCGAAAATTACATTTCTAAATACAATAGCGGCGTTTCTCACAAAAGACGCCGCTAAATAGTGGCATTTCTAGAGTAAACGCCGCGATATATAATCTTATCCAAAGAATAGAAATTCGGTGAAACTAAAAACATTATTTCTTGTTGGGAATAAACGCCGCTATTTGATTCGCTTAAATTGAAGATAGCGGCGTTTCTTCCAAAAAAACGCCACTAAATTGCGGCGTTTCGTAGCACAAACGCCGGTATATGCAAAAAGAAGTGCTGGAAAATATCTCCGCGCGACTAATTTAAACGAAAATTACATTTCTAAATACAATAGCGGCGTTTCTCAAAAAAGACGCCGCTAAATAGTGGCGTTTCTAGAGTAAAGGCCGCGATATATAATCTTATCCAAAGAATAGAAATTCGGTGAAACTAAAAACATTATTTCTTGTTGGGAATAGTGGCGTTTCTTGAGTAAACGCCGCTATATATAATCTTATCCAAAGAGTAGAAATATGGTGCAATTGATAAAAACACCATTTCTTGATGGGAATAGCGGCGTTTCTCCTATGAAACGCCGCTAAATAGTGGCGTTTCTAGAGTAAATGCCGCTATATATAATCTTATTCGAAGAATAGAAATATGGTGCAACTAAAAACATTATTTCTTGTTGGGAATAGTGGCGTTTCTCACAAATAACGCCACTAAATTGTGGCATTTCTAAAGTAAACGCCGTTATATATAATCTTATCCAAAGAATAGAAATTTTGTGAAACTAGTAAAAACACCATTTATAAATCATATTTGGCGGCGTCTATTAATGGAAACGCCGCTACATAAAAAAATTTCAACTAATAAAGTCTTTTTAGGACTGTAAGCTACTAACATTTACCTAAAAATTTCCAAGTCTTTTCTCTTTCCTCTTCTTCGAAATCCCGAACTTATTTCTTTCCCCCTTCTACTCAAAATCCATATCCTGTCAACTACAACCTCCAAAATCCCCTCTTCGAAATCCATATGCCCAGATTATCCACCTTCCTCTCATCTCTATCGTTTTCCTCCCTTCTTCTTCTTTCTTTCCCCGCTACAATTGCACATCTTCACATTTTCTTATCGATTCACTTCGCTCATTCTCTGCTCTCGTCCTCAGGTATGCTTTATTCTCCTTTGTTTCTTTAGAATCTATTGGGTCTCTTTTCAGCATGCTTTCTTCTCCCATTGTTACTCACCTCTCCTGACTTTACACTTCTAGGGTTTCTTGAAGCCAATTTTTGTGAAATTTGGAATCTGGTACATTTCTCAACATGACTATCCAAACCGTCGTTCTCATTGAGACTCTCACCGCCCTCGGCGCTGAAGTCTGTTGGTGCTCTTGCAACATTTTCTCTACCCAAGACCACGCCGCTGCCGCCATCGCTTGTGACTCCGCCGCTGTTTTCGCCTGAAAAGGTCAGACCCTCCAGGAGTACTGGTGGTGTACCGAGAGGGCCCTCGACTGGGCCTGATCTGATCGTTGATGACGGTGGTGATGCTACTTTGTTGATCCATGAGGGAGTTAAAGCCGAGGAGGTTTATGAGAAGACTGGGACTCTCCCAGATCCGGCTTCCTCTGATAACGCTGAGTTCCAGATTGTTTTGACGATTATTAGAGACGGGTTGAAGTCAGATCCCAAGAAGTACACCAGGATGAAGGAGAGATTGGTTGGTGTTTCTGAGGAAACTACAAATGGTGTTAAGAGGCTTTACCAGATGCAAGCCAATGGAACCTTGTTGTTCCCTGCCATTAATGTCAATGATTCTGTCACCAAGAGTAAGGTATAATCTTTTTCCCAATTATTATTGCTGCTTTCTTTTTCAACTCTTTTACATTATGGATCTGATATGTTTTATTTAGATCTGATGAAAATGATTTCGAAATGACACTCAATTTAGATCTGATGAAAATGATTTCGAAATGACACTCATTTCATCTCAATTGCTTCAGATCTAGTGTTGCTTGCTCTGTTTTTACTGTTAGTAGTTAGTGCAACTTTTGTGAAGTTGGAATGTTGATCAATTCCCGTTTGAGTCTTTCTAATTGTTGGCATCATCTGCCTTGGATTGGGCTTTCTAGTATACTTTTGTGAAATCGCAAAATTGATGATTTCTGTAGGCGTGAGGAATTTATACCAACCTTCATTAATATTAAATTGCCATGTTCCTTGACGTACATGTTAAAAATGAAGTGTGCTTTAGACTTGCATTTGGACTCTGTAGTGAAGAGGGCTCATATGGCGGTGCAGAGTGGAGGAGTTTACAGGGCAATGCTTTGGTTTCAAGGGGAAAGTGATACATGAAATCAAGAAGATGTTGAATTGTATAAAGGTAGATTGAAGAGCTTTTTCAATGATTTACGTTCTGATCTTAAGGCACCCTCGCTTCCAATTTTCCAGGTACCATGCATTTGTTTTCTTCAGGAATTTCATTTCATTGAATTACGTATCTTAGAGTTGATGAATCTCTCATTTCATAAACTGGATCAAAACTTTTGATTACACGACTAAATAGCCCTTTTGCCCCCTGAACTTTCCAAATGTAAGCCAGTTTGCCCCCTAAACTAATAATTGTTCCACATTGCCCCCTGAATTTTCAAAATCAAGCCAAATTGCCCCTTACCGTCAACGCCGTTAGTCACGTGACGGCACGTGACTAACGGTTCCGTCTGGGCGTTAGTTTTATGCTGACATGGCTTTGTTTAGCTGACGTGGAAATGCCACATCAACTTAGGTAGGTCCCATGTCCGACCCATGGGCGGGAAAAAGCCCGCCCAACATTAAAAAAAAGCAAAAAAAAAATTGGAAAAGGAAAAAGAAAATAAAATAAAAGAAGATCTAACCCTATTCTTTTCATTCAGCATTCTTATTTTTCTCCTCTTCCCCTCTTCTCCTTTCTACTTTTCTTAGATTCCCTCCCTCTTTTGAGTTTGATGGGTTCTTCAAGAGTTGAGTCTTCTTCCCAATTGAAGTGTAATTCGAATGGAGAGGGTCTTTGTTACTGCAAGCAACTCTCTCCAATTTCAACTGTTTGGACAAAAGAGAACGCTAGTAGAAGGTTCTATGGTTGCAGTAGATTCAAGGTGAGTTTTGGAGTTTTTTGGGTTTAGTTTTGTTCGAAATTAGGGGTAACCGGTTTGGGTTAGTGTAATAATTGTTTTTCTTCTTCTATTTTTGGGTTTGATAGGAAGGTGGGTGTAAGTTCTTCGATTGGTATGAAGAGCCACTGCCTAAGAGAGTTGGGGACATGTTTTTTTCTCTCCGAGAGAAAAAAATAAAGCTTGGTAATGAAAATCAAAGGCTAAAAAGGCAGCTCTGGAATGTTGGAATAAAAGATGTGAATGATGGTGATTATGCTGGTGGAAGCACATCAACTAGGGTGGTTGGCAGTAATGTTGTTGCAGATGAAGCAACTGGAAAGTATCATGGAGCCGAGCCTGAAGAAATAGAGAAAATCAAAATTGAAGTGGACCTTCTTAAAGAGGAAAATAGAAGACTAAAACATAAAGCATACTCAAACAAGAAGTCAAAAGAAATTTACAGATTCTACCTTTTTCTTTCTTGTGTAATAAATGGCTTTATTTTGTTGTTTTTGAAAAACAAATCCAATGGGAATGGATTTATGTCACTGCCATAGTGCAAGTGTTTGTAATTCCTGTATTGGCATATCAATGAAACTATAAGTTTGGTAGCTTCAAGAAAGTGATAATATGACCAAGAAAGTGAAAATATAATATGTTGGACCAAATAATTGCTTTCATTCATATGAATAACCTGTGAACCAAAAAACTGTTTGGTAATCCAATACCTGCTACAATATTCAGATTTGTCCCAAAATGAGGTCATAAGTCTTGCTAAAAACTAGCATCTAATGTTAATGTTAACATTTACAGAAATCTTCCATCACCTAATGATAACATTTCCAGAAATCTACTATCACCTAATTTTTACATTTGTAGAAATCTGCATTTCCAAAAAAAAAAAGGGCAGGTTGGTCATTTCTGCTTCTTAACCGATTCCTGAGTCCCAACTGGATCTGCATTTGATGTTTTCCCCCTTTTAGTCCCAATAGCAGCTCCTCTTGAAGAGTTCCCAAAATCAAAGGCATTCTACAAAAACACAAAAGTTGGATATTTCCACTTACTTATCACATAATTGAAATTGGACAATTAAAATGCCATAATTGTACTTACATAGAAGGTGGAGGTTCCATCTTTGTTGGGATACAATCCCATGCCTTTGGTTGACTTTTTCTTGAATCTCACTTCTGGTTGGTCCATTTTCTTTTTTCCTTTCGCCTTGTCTGCTGCTGCAGATTGCATTGGTTGGGATTGAGCCTTGGACACTGCAATATTTTCTCTAATTTTGATGTCAGGCAAAGCAGTTTGAGTTGATGTAGCCTTTGACACCCTCCTTGGTGGACCTTTGCTTGGTGCAGTGGCTTGGGCAGGACCTTTAGTTCGTGCAGTGGAGTTTGCAGGACCTTTGCTTGGTGCAGTGGCTTGTGCAGGACCTTTGGTTGCTTGATTTTGCTTCTTTCCAACCTGAAAATAAGCATAAGAATTATAATCGACCAAGGACATATGCATTAGCATAAGAATATTCATGAGTACATACCCTAGCTTTTGGTGGATTTTTGCAGCCTCTCTTGTTATGTCCTTGCGCATGACAGTTGCCACAAGTAATGATAGTACCCTTCCTACCAGTCCCGTGTCTTAAATTTTTGTCTTCAGGCCCCTTTCTCCTATTATGCTTTGGTCTCCCAGGCTTTTGCCTTTCTGTCAATGGTGGCAGCAGTTTTTCCCTGTCAAGTTTTCTCCACTCATGGGACCCATTAATAGGATGCAGTGAGTACTGGTAGGCTCTCAGGTAGGTCTCCTTACTGTAACTTGGGTCTAGGAACTTATCTGGGTCACCTCCAGTTTTCCATATTGCAGAAATTGCATGGCAACATGGCATACCTGAAATCTACCAATATCTGCAGCTACAAGTCCTTCTATCCAACTTGACAATGTAGCTTTTGTTTCCTTGCTTGACTTCAGCCCCATTCGAACCATATGAAACCATCTTCCATTGCCTAGCATCCTTTTTTCTTGCATCAAACTTCTTTTTAATCAAAGGACCATAGTCCTGCTTCCATTTAGTATAGAAATTTCTTTTGGCTTCAATTCTCCTCATTGTTTGCTCTCTTATTTCTTCCAACATTGTAATAATACTCTTTCTTCTTGCATCCAAGAGTATTGAGTTGAAGCTCTCGCATATATTGATGTCCACCATGTCACACTTGGCATGCTCTCCAAAAAAGGCCCTTGTCCATGCCCTTGGGTTCTTATCTTCCAACATCAACTCTTTGCCAACAGGCTCATTTTTGGCTATCAATGCATCAACTCGAGCTTGCCATTCTGGCTCAGACCCCGCCTTGACAATCCCCCAATAAGCTTGTTCATACTCCTTGTTCAAAGCTTTCCCACTCCAATTTGCATATACATGTCTAGCACAATTTCTGTGCTCACTACTAGAGAGCTCTTCCGTAACTGCACGCTTCAAATCCTGACAGCACCCAAAGAGGTCAGTAAATAAATGCAAAATAAGAATTAATGACTAAGCAACACATAAAACTGATTTTTACCTTGCATTGGTCTGACATGATTGTGAAGTTAAAACCATCACAAACATCCAAGTCTTCCCTCAATAATGCAAGAAACCATGCCCATGTGTCTGTATCTTCAGTTTCCGCCACAGCCCAGGCTAAAGGATACATCTGGTCATTTGCATCCTTCCCCACAGCACTTAGAATCTGACATCTATATGGGCCCTTCAAGAAACAACCATCTACCCCAACAATGCTCCTACATCCCTCCTTCCAGCCCTGTTTCAAAGCACCAAAACAACAATAAAACCTCTTGAAATGTGGAGGGGAGTCTTCTGTGATTCTTTTGACTTCCAACTTCACAGTGCTTCCTGGGTTCTTCTCATATAATTCATTGGCATAATCCCACATCAAAGCAAATTGTTCCTTGTAGTTTCCAGCAATTAAATCTCTTATAAGTTTCTTTGCCCTAATACATGTTCTCATGCTTACCCTTACCTCAAAGCGTTCCTTTGCCATTTGTTGAATAGCTTTCAGTGTCATCTTAGGGTTGTCTCTAATTGTTCCATATAACTTCTCGGCAATTACTTTTGTTGTGACCATCTTGTTTGTGAAAGTTAGTGAGCATGCATGTTCATCTATAAATGTTTTGACCCGAAACCCTCTACACTGTGTGCAATCACTTGCAATAATTAGCCAAGGACAGTTGGGAGAAGAATTACACTTGACTCTAATCCTGTTTGGATCATTTTTGACAAACTGGATTTCTTGGTGCTTTAATATAGACCACTTCCTTATTGCATCTCTAAATTGCTGACATGATATAAAAACCATGTCCTGACAGAACTCAGGAACCTCAGACTTTGGATTATAGTGAATCCACTTGGATTTGTTCCAATGTATCTCGGCATGTTGCTCATCAGACCCACAATCCGATTCACTTTCAGAAAAACACTCAATTTATCTGAAGACCCTAATTCTGATGGTGAAGACCAGTTTACCTCATCTTCATTCTCTGGAATTTGGGTTCGAGGGGGCAATGGGTCATGCTCATCACCAACAACCCCACCTTCATTTTCTACAGGCTCACTTGGCTCTTCAACAGCCTCATCTTCATTTTCTGAATCTTTCTTCCTACCTCTCTTTTTTAAGTTTCCTAAACACCCTTCCAGCAGCTTTATGAGCTAACTCTCGACCTCTCTCCAATTCTTCATCCCCCTTCCCCATCACTCAAACACTTGGTTCTCACGAGCAGAGATTTTTTAATTCCACGGACCAGAAATTGCTCTTCATTTTCATCAATTATTTCCACTGAAATTTGACCTACACCCTCACTTCCACCAGCACCATGAAGATCTACATCTTCAACCTCCACATTAACACCATCACCTAACCCTGGGTTTACATCTACATTAATACTTTCACCAGCAGCCCTAAATGCACCCTCTGCCCCACTCACATCATTTCCATTATTGCCCTCACCTTCCTCTAAATCAACAAAGTTACCCCCATCATTACCAAAATGCCCCTCACCTTCCTCTATATTAACAGAATTACGTAAACCATCAGAGCAACTTAAAAATAATGGAGGGTTTACTGGATCATCAACAATATCATGCTCTACATAGATGCTCATAAGCCTAACTTTATGCCACACACGAATCATCCTAAGCACAGAATTATCATCACACAAAAGTTGCATGGAATCATCAAATGAGTTACACATTGAATTATGGAAATAAACAGTTCCAACACTTTGATACTTTAATTGAGTTCCAATTAGTAGGGTAATTTCTTTCCAATTATATGTGTCTGGATCAGATCTACCCCTAAGTTTTTCCCCACCTTCATATCTAAGAAGAGGATCTCTTACAAACTTACCACCATGCCACACAGTCAAGTAAAAGCTCACACCATCATCTTCATCAGGGTCAATTGTTTTCTGCATATAATGAAAATTTCTAATAAGGGCTCCTAAACTATAATTTGTTCACTGTCTAATTTTGTAGGTTCTAATCCATGCTTTCAGTCCAGTATGCATCAACCCTTTTCAATTTTGTCTCATTAATCAAAACATTTAGTATTAAGCTAGACATACAAATTCAGTTTCAAACTTATTAAACTACAAGCAGACAGTATGATCAATAACACAATTGCATTTCACTTAATTTATTAACAAAAACAAAAGCATAATGGCTATTAACAGAATTCTAAGATTGTAGCATAAATGGCAAGCCCAAAACGACACACTCTAGTACTTAAAACGGCACATCCACAAGCACAAAACACAGAACCACCAAACCAGCATAATTTATTCAACTTTCACAGACAAGAAAACAAAAAGGGTCCACTGACAGCATTTTCTAAACATCAATCACCATAATCAACAATTTTAATTGTTTAACCGATACAATTAAACACAAAAAATGCATATTTAAACCCTAATTTATCGACTTTAACACTAATCCCAAATTACCCAAACCCTAATCGACAGATTGTCAGAACGTACAGTAAACAACCCAACTTTAAACCCTAAACAACGATTAATTAAAGTAATCTACAGTTTAAAACCCATTTACAGTCATAATCACTAATTAAAAAACCTAATCGCACTATATAAAGACTTCAAAACTAACATTTTTAGTCGTTTTCATCCCATCTTTTCTTCTCTTTTCGTTTTCGAAATAAGCAGCCACGGGATCATCTTCTCTTTCGCTTCTGTCACCGTCGTTTGCCATGGAATTGATTCGAATCGAATCGAATCGAATATTCAGCCTTTTTCTCTCTTATCCCCTCTCTTTTCCTTTCCCCCAAATCGATTTCTGATTTCCACTTTTAATTTTTAGCTTTTAGGTTAACTTTAATTTTTCTTTTTCTTTTTCTTTTTTCCAAATTTATTTTTTCCATTTTTTTTTATGTTGGGCGGGCTTTTTCCCGCCCATGGGTCGGACATGGGACCTACCTAAGCTGACGTGGCATTTCCACGTCAGCTAAACAAAGCCATGTCAGCTTAAAACTAACACCAGACAGAACCGTTAGTCACGTGCCGTCACGTAACTAACGGTGTTGACGGTAAGGAGCAATTTGGCTTGATTTTGAAAATTCAGGGGGCAATGTGGAATAATTATTAGTTTAGGGGACAAACTGGCTTACATTTGGAAAATTCATGGGGCAAAAAGGCTATTTAGTCTTGATTACACCCATTGATAGCTTTTAGTATTATTTTTATACAAATGGTTCATATGTTAAGAAGAATTGGCTCAATTTCCAAGCTTGTTGATTAGTAATTAAATTAGAATTATAAGTTTAAGATTACCTTGTACATGTTGGCAAGACTCATATGCTTGATTGATTGATCCTATATCTTTATTAAATTACATTAGTATTTTTTTATGGGGATTAGTATTTGGAACATTTAATATTTGGAACATATTGACTTGAATTTGACCATAACAATACTCCTAGTATAAGCATTTTTTCATACTTGAGGTTTGAAAAACTCCAAAGTTTCCTGGCAAGTGGCTTATGCGACAATAATAGGAACATGTGCTCTTTAAGGAACATATAAATAAATAACTCATAAAAGCCAAAACCCAACTATTTCATATGATTGAAACAATACAATATTTTAGTTAGACAACACATACAGCTGGTTAAGCTTCACATTATCGACTGTCGGTTCTCTTTTGTACAAATACAAGTAAGGCAAAATTCTAATTATTAATTGGGTAATTATTTGATATATCGGCGGTGTAAATTTTGGACTCCACAAGTGGGTTGTGGAGTTGACACATGTCCATTTTCTGAATTAATTAAGTTTTAAATGTTTCAATCTAGTCCCTAGGGACACATGTCACCCTTTAAGACCCGCTTGTGTAGTCTGCTAAACTCCACCGCCGGTGTATCATATATAAACCCTTATTAATTTGACAAACCTTTAGAATCTCAGGCAAAATTAGGAACACACTGTGATAGGGGTCTATCTTTCCAATATGTTTTATCAAAAAAGTGGATTTTCATTGAACACACTGTGATAGGGGGTCTATCTTTCATCTAATTCGAAGATTGCTGCTGACCTCGTATTCCCTCGAGCAGTGCTGCTTCTTATTCTATTTTTTCTGAAGAAAGTCAACCTGCTGCTTACAAAGAGTTGGCTCTGCTGCTGGTATCGTTTTTCTATGATGCTCTCATTCGTATTGTTTTTAATCAGTGTGCAATAATACAGGCTTCTTTCATTAAAGAATGTTTATGATGATGTTTGTATGTTACGCTTGCAGCAAACTTTGTGTTGTTGCCATTCAAAAAATTCTTTCTCCATTCTAACTCAGTTAATGATCATGTTTGGTTTATCTCTTCGTCGCTGCATTCATCTCATGACTAAGTAATAGTATTAAACAATTGATAAGGTTCCATTGAATGGTCTATGCTTGCAGAGAAATTGAAAAGTTGAAGCTGTCGTAAATGACTTGCAGGGAAGGGGTTCTTGAAGTAGCAAAAATGTGAGTTGCCTATCTTATTTTGAACCCAAAAGGTGAGACCTAAAAGTGACTAAGTTCAGGGGAGTGCAAATTCAAATGCTTTTTACCTCTTTGTTGATCTCATCTAATTATTAGGAAGTTTATATAAACTGCATTATTCTTTTTTTTTTTGGTTTAATAATTTGTAGCTCTCTGTCTATATTCAGGCAATTATATATATATATATATATATATATATTCTAATTCGGCCATTGTCAAAGAAATTGTATAGAAAGACAAATAAAGTATTTGCAGAATTACTGTGGTTGGAACTCATATATGGCTCTTTGATTGGTGGGCTAACATTAAGGTACTTCTTCCAATTCCCTCTACCATAATATATGTAGTAGTATCTATATTGATTGCTAACTTTTAATGAGCGTGTTGCATTATTGGCAGGTGAAGTGGTGAGTAACCATGATGAGCTCATGTCCAACTTTTTTGTATAGCCAGATGCAATTGATCTTTAATATTATAGTTCCTATATTTGAGATAAGGTTGCTTTGTCTCTTAGTTCCTTTTGCTCAATATATATTATAGTTCCTATATATATATATATATATATATATATATATTATAGTTCCTATATATATATATATAGCTTCTTGTATTCTTTCTTGGTTTTTGCTTGTGCTAGTATAGTACTAGCATTAGATTTTGCTTGTAGAAATCTGGCTATGTCTTCCTATCTTGTATTTCAGTTAAAAATGTTTTTTGAAAATTTTTTGGAATTTCATAAGGTGTAAATATTGGTTTAGTCGATGATTCTTTAATATTTGTTGACTCCGAAGTGGATTCTTTAATAGTTTCTTTTATAATGTTCTTTTTTGGATATGATACAACTAAGTTTTCGATATGATAATTGTTTTCCTATAGAATGAAGATTAAGATTTGTAAAATTATTTTGTTCAAGAATCATTTTAATATCTTTTGATGAGATTTGTTCTCCTGCATCAGGACTTCTCATTTTTAAAGGACTTGCTTTTATTCCATTATTTTTATGATGATATTGTACTTCCATCAGAGGAGGGTGTTGAGACTCAATTTCTCCTCTACTGGTCTGCCATTTGGTATTATTTTTCATCATATTAATAGAATCTGAGTAATATTCTTTGAACCATTTGAAAAATTTATATGGATTCTATGGATATTCATAAACTCATAATATTTTTTGAAGGATTTCTTCCTTCTCATTTTTGTAATTTTTAAAATATTCATTTCTTAAAACTCTGTTTTTATTGGAATAGAAATGTTTTCTACACCATTCTTTATTGATCTCAAAAGGCTTTTGTATAACATAAATTTCGGATTCTCCTTCAAATTTTACATTATTAGTCATTGAAGAATAAGTTGGTGACATTGGTGAATCAGGAGGACTTTCTATTTGGCGGCTGTTTGAGGGAGTTTCTGTTTGCCTAGCATAAATAGGCTGGGCTATTTTTGAGGAGTTATCTATTCCTTGTAAATTAGTCTTAAATGAGCTGGGTACCGAAGATGCGGACTCTCTTGTGGTTCTGAACTCATGATGCTGGGTATTTGATATGGGTATTGAAGAGACAGATGTTCTAGCTGTTCTAAAATCTTGTTGTTGGCTATCTATAATTGATTCCTCTTCTATATGTAATCGTTTGAATGCTGAACTTGAACTAGCTATATCAAAAGAGTATCTTGGAGGTAATCTGTTTGGTCTATTGAATACTAGTTCTACTGTGCCATCTTGGTGTTGAGATATTTCTCTTAATGAATTATTTCTAAGTGGGATTGGTTCTACTGGGTCAGTAGCGCCTTCTAATTTCCATCTTTCAGGAAGATTTACTTCATGCCATTGGATAGTTTTGGGTATTACTGTGTGAGCTCTTGTAGTGTCAGTTTCTATTAAAAGAGTAGTTTCTCCTTTTGGGCTTTGTAATAAAGCCTTGGTATTAACTACAGAATACATTGCTTTAAAATGTAATCTATAAACTAAAGTTAAAACTTCAGATCCTGGAAGCATCTTATAATTGTGGGTATGAATTTGAAGAGTTAATGACTTCAAAATGTTTTTATCAGTTAAAGATACCATAAAATTTGGATAGCAATTGAAATGTATTGGCCCTGTACAAAGACTTGTTTCTATGGTTCCTAATAAAGAATCATTAAACATAATATGTCTTTGGTCTCTTAAGACAATTAAAATTGATGTATTTTTTGTGGCTTCTACACTAAGAGGTTTCACACCTACTTGAACTAATCCAAAATGAATATATTTATATATTTGGTCTTTAAGTTTATTGATAATTGCTTTGTCAAGCAATTGGATAGTTTGATATTCCTTTTGTGTAAAACTAATTAATTCTCCATATGTGAGTTTTTCGTAAGGAATTACTCCTTTAAAATTTTCTCTAATGTTATCAAATTGTTGTTGGATTACCAGACTCTTGTATTAAAACAACATTAATTTTTTTTTATTAAAATAGCCACAATAGCGGTGTTTATTAACTAAAACGCCACTATTTAGTGGCGTTTCCAGCATCAAAACGCCACTAAATAGCGGCGTTTCACAAGAATAATGCCGCTATTTATAATTTGACATATATATTTTTTTAAGAAACCCTTAAATATAGCGGCGTTTAAATGCCCCTATATATAATTTTTTGATATTTTTTTTAAAATCCCTTAAATATATAAACGCCGCTATATTTAATTTGAGATTTAATTTAAAATATCCTTAAATATAGCGGCGTTTAAACGCCGCTATATTTAATTTGATATTTTTTTAAAATACCCTTAAATATAGCGGCGCCGAAACGCCGCAATTCCTAAATCTAAATTTTGTTATGAAAGTTAATTCCGCGGCGTTTATGGTTTACAAACGCCGCTAAATAGGGGCATTTCCGTATCAAATACAGCGGCGTTTGCCTTTAAAGCGCCGCAAAATAGGGGCGGTTGTTATAACGACGCTTTTGGCGGCGCAATGAAAAACGCCGCTATTTAGAATAGCGGCGTTTATAAACGGCGCTATATGCAAAAAGAAACGCCGTTATTCTAGTAAATAGTAGTGATATTTGCACATTCTACCTCTTCAACACCTTCAATCACAAATGTAAGTATTATAGGGCAAAATCTAGCATAAATATGTTCAAAAGCATAGGAAAATGACCGTAAAAACATGCATAATTTTGGTCTGATCAACTATTTTGGCATGTTTTAAAATCATGTTCACTTTCCTAAAATGATAAACATTTTTACAACATTACCCTTTATTTAAAGACTAGGATGGAATAAAAGTTATGTTATATTGAAATGGGCTACACAACCGGCGGTAACTCTCTCCTATTCCCAAATTCTGTGCATCTTAGAATTTGAATTCCAGACCTCTTGCGAGAAGTTCAAAACTTTAATTACTAGATGTCCTCTTAGTACATTTAAGTTATGTTTAATTGTAGTAGTAATAATTTTCTCGCTTAACTTTCTAAAGAACAAACAAAAAGGGATGAGAAAGTGGAAATAGTTCATCAAACGGCTCCCATATGGTCATATTATCTTTCTTCATTCACCATTACAATTAGGAACCATTGGATTAAGAGTGGAGAGTGTAGTGGACAAGTACACTAATAGAGAGGATTTTCATCCTTAATTTATGCTTATTACTACATATTTTTCTTTAAATGGTTTAAATATATATATATATATATATAAAAAGGACTGATAAACTTATTTCAAATAGGCAATTATTAAGTCTCTAAGCTTTTATCACAACCAAATAAGCCCTTTAAATTTTTATTTGTAACAAAATAAGCCCCAAACTTTGATATGTATCCAATTAATCCCTCGATGTCACTAAAATTGACCTTATAATTTGATAAATTTTAGCAATTATCAAATAAGATATATAGCTAGTTTAAATCATATAGAGAGTTCAATTATGTGTAAATTGAGGTTTAGCACAAAATTTTATCAACTTTAGTCATAGAATAGGTACAATAGGATGTAAATCGAAGTTTAGGGGTTTGTTTAATCGAAGTAAAAGTTCAGGTTTTTAATTGATTATTTAAATTAAGTTTAGGGCTTTTATATTTAATACCTTTTGGTTTAATACGGAACATGCGTATGAATAAGTTGGGCTAATTGTTCAAATAGTATCCTAGCGTATGCGAAAATTTTCAAATAAGAGCTCGACGTCAATTAATAAGGGCAATTGGAAAGAGTGCATAGGATGTAGACGCCGCTAATTAATTGCATAATGGCGTCATGCGTGACAATAAATTTATTAATTTAATTATGATTTAAAATAATGTTTAATTAATTTTTGAAAAGAGATAAATATAAAAATAAATTGGAATTGGGCATAAATATTAAAAAGTTAATTAGAGCCATGTGTCGTGCTATTATTGGCTCACACAACTATAAAAGCGTATCTCACACGCATTGTCCCAATTGACACCAAGCCATTATTGGACCATTTTGGCATACATTGGGGGCCTTTTTTTAACCAAATTAAAAGCGCCAAAAAAAAACCAAAAGTATGAGCCAGCATTTTCTCATATGTTAGGAGAGCAATTAGCCAACAAATTGACATTAGGATTTGGGCCAATATATAATATCTCATTTTTTTCTGTCTTATCCTTTTCTTACCAAACAAAAGATCCAATCAAATCCTCCATTTTTTATGACTAAATGAACAAATTGACCCATGAACTTCCCTCGATGGTTAGATAAGTTCCTAAACTTTTATTTTGGTCAATCTCACCCTTGACCTCTTAATTTTGGTCAAATAGACCATTTTTCACATAATACGGCACTGTTTTCACCCCTGGAATGACGTCATATTATGTGAAAATAAGGTTATTTGGCCAAATTTAAGAGTTTAGTGGTGACATTGGCCAAAATAAAAGTTCAAGGGTTTATTTGACTGTAGGGGGAAAGTTCAAGGACTAATTTGCCTATTTGGCCTTGTTTTTATTTATAGAAAATGACATGTTAACGGCACCAAACGTGTCACGTCTTTATGAAATTAATTAGTCTTTATGAAATTAATTAATTGGCAATGTATCAACATTACCAATTAGTTCGTCATTTGTTAAGTCTTATTAATGGATAAAACCATATCGGACAGTTTTACTCACATTCGGAATGGATACGAATTTATGTTTAGACAAAATATATACATATATAAATCAATATTAGTATTAATTTCATTTAAAAAAAATACTGTAAGTAAATCGTGTTGAACCAAATATTTTATTAAAGTTTTAGGGGAAATTTCAAAAAAGGCATTTTATCAAGAATATTTATTACTTGGTCTAATGAAGTTAAGGAATTATTATTTGGTAAATCTTAATTAACAAAATTAATAAGAAGGACATTGTAATTACCTTTTTAACCTTGCTAAATCATAATTAAAGTTTAAACTGAAATGAAAATTAAGAATAATCGACAAATAGGAAATAGTTTCATTCCTTAGATTAATAAATTTCCAAATACAAACAATTACAAACAGAATTCATCATCATAAACGAATCATTTATATATAAAGTACTACAATTAACAAATATTAAGAAATATGCTAATTTCTCAATCAACAGATAAGGTGATGTAAAAGTTGATGGATTTCCAACTTCCATTTCTTTGCCACTGAGAACTCTTTAAATTAAGAAAACAGAGCTCCCCTGCAAAACGCGCCATAATTGAAATTAAGGAAACGATGTCGCCATGTCGGCTATGGCAGAACCCAAAACAGGATTTTAATTTAAGTAAAAAATATGAAAAGATGAAAAACAATGATATGAAACAATACCCTTTTGGAGTTTGGAGTTTGGAGTTTGAACAGTTTCCTTCAATTTTCTTACTTGAAGAATTCATCATCAAAAACATCAAATCTTTGTCTTCGGAATGTTGGAGGAATCTAAACCATAATTAACCAAGGGCTTTTCTGACATTTTTCGTTCGAATTTCTCAAATTGTGGGTGGAAAAAAAGTCATGTTACTGCTAATATTTAAAAAAGTTAAAATAGTAATTACAATTTCCTTCTTATTAATTTTGTTAAGTATGATTTACCAAATAATAATTCTTTATCTTCATTAGACCAACTAATAAATATTTTTGGTAGAGTGCCCTTTCTTGAAATTTTCCCTAAGTTTTTTTATTTTATTTTATTATAAATCAATGTTTTATTTTATTATTATATATAAGTTAACAAAAGCAAGATAGCCTTAACAAGTTATATAACCTGATATAATAGAAAAGGAAATTCCACCATTTAATACAAACACCACCTGCAACATGTGATTACACTGATTATAAATAAAAGGAGAGATGGTCTCACATGATTGGCCTTGGGTGCCACAATAAGGTGAAATAAAACATGGTCAAGAGTGGATTTGGCTCCAAGTACCTGGCATGCCTGGTTTCTTCTGTAATTCTTAATCTGTTGTTTGTTACTTTTGTTTATCTGGGTGGTCAATGGAATCTGAGTTGGAGCTCAGGAGCTGCAGCAGAAGCGGAAGCTGTAGCAGCAGTTTCCTGTTCCGGCCATGGAAGAGCTTACTTGGATGGCTTTGTTGATGATGAAATAACTGAACCAGTTTGTGAATGCAACTCATGCTATTCAGGCCCTGATTGCTCTCACTTCTTGACTGACTGCATTGCAGATGCTAGCAGGTACCTCTATGCAATTTCACAAAGTCTTTGTCTTTACACCTTGTTAAGCTTTGGCGATTCATATTTGGTTCCAAAAACGTTAAATAAATAAAATAAAAGTAATTTAACAAATTAATTTGAGCGTTTATAGATTCAATTCTAATATGATGGGATAACATAAAGCTAACTAGGGATGATTAATTAGTAACTTACTTTAGGATTATGAAGCTTCCCTTGATTCAGATCATTCTTTAAAAATGTAGTGGGAAGGTTGGTCCCATGATGATTGGTGTTTCTCGACCGGTTCAAGTTGTTCCCTACCCCTATCACGAATTGTCATTATTGACTTGATATTTATTCTAGTTGTTCTCTTTTTTCTTTTTTTTTGGTACACATTTACATTCTCTTTGGATCCACATCAAACATGTCCCTTTCATTTAATCTAACATGTTAATTTCTATTTCTGTCCTCAAAAAAAAAACACTTTTTTCCATTTTCCCTTTTTTTTTCATATGGTAAATTTCACCTAAGAGTTCAGACACTGTTCATCATTTTGGTGTCAAATGAACCCCATTTAGGATGAAATTGAAAAACATGATCAGCACTTAGATAACTATATTTTCCAGTTAACTCACATATTTTGAATGTAATCTGCCAAATTCATTTGAGACCAAATATTTTATTAGGTCAAGGCCTTGATTGGTACAATTCAAATAATTTGCAGATTAATGTACAAGCAATCTAAAGCAAGGACAAGTAACAAGTTGATTTGAACTATTTTATAGTTTGTTTCCTACAACATACTAGATCAATTTAGGTTTGCAGCAGCAGAGCACGTCGGAATTTATTTGGATTGATTTTCTACTCTGCTAATCATTGCTTCCAATGACAGTGGGGATCCATTATTTTTGGAACCTTTCTGGATGCAGCATGCAGCTAGTAGTGCACTGGTAACAGCAGGGTGGCACCGAATGAGCTATACTTATAACTATGGCGGATTCATCTCAAAGAGCTCGAAAGCCTTATCCGCAAGCTACACGCCATTGTAGGAAATGCAGTAACAGAAAACAGATATATTATTTTTGGGGCAGGTTCATCCCAACTCCTTGTTGCTGCAGCTTATGCACTCTCCCCTGAAAATACCTCCTCACCTGCAGGAGTTGTAGCTTCTGTCCCTTACTTTGGGGTCTGTTCTATAACCTATCTTGTAATTTCCTTTCAAGCCTGCAAATTAATTGATGCAGTCATTGATTTGATACCAAGTTGAATTTTGACAGCTTTACAAACAACAAGCTGAATATTTCAATCCCGAAAAATTCAAGTTTGAAGGAGATGCTCATACGTGGATGAACAAATCAGATAGCTGTAAATATATGATTGAGTATGTAACTGCACCAAACAATCCTGATGGACGATTAAACAAACCACTTCTTCAGGGCCCTTATGTCAAAACAATTTATGATCGCGCATATTATTGGCCGCATTATACACCAATTCCAGCTCCTTCCGATGAAGAGCTGATGGTGTTTACACTTTCCAAGCTTACTGGTCATGCTGGCAGCAGATTTGGGTAAAAAGTCTTACCACCCTTCTCTATTAAATTTACCATTCTCTTCTCTATTAAATTTACCATTCTAATGCATTAGTGTTATAGGCACATATGATCTGCTTTTGTCATTTGTCAACTATTATGAATGGGGATAACAATTGCTTCATGGTTGTATAGAATTATAGCCTCTCAATCTCAATATAACTAGCTTGGCAACTAATTAAAAAGCAAAGTTTCAATTGTACTGAGCAGAACTAAACAACAAATTAACTTTTTGAAATTGTGTATATGTATATCACACAGGTGGGCTGTGGTTAAAGATGAGACTGTCTTTAATAAAATGACAATACACATGCAAATAAATTCCATGGGGGTTTCTAGAGATACCCAGTTAAGAGCTTTTAAGCTTCTGAAAGTAGCCTTACAAGGGAGGGAACTATTTGACTTTGGCTACCAGACAATGAAGAGCAGGTGGGAGAGATTGAGCAACATCATATCCTTGTCGAAACGCTTCTCTCTCCAAAAAATCGACCCTCAATACTGCACTTTTTACAATAAGATCAGAGAATTTTCACCAGGTAAAACCTCACTTTATTAGGCCTATATATATAATCTCCATTGTTGCATACAGGCTATTGAATGTTTAGCTGGCCATTCAGTGTAGTCAATTGAATTAGTGATTAATACAAACAGAGGCATTTGGATTTTCGAAATCTGATTGAACAAAAAAACATCAAGGAATCAACTTATAACTCCGATCAACAATTGGTTGGTACATAAGTGGTTCCACACTTATTCCCCTTAAACAAGGTCTCAAGTTGGAGCTTTGTGAATTAAAAAACTATATATTTAGCTTTGTCAAAGTGGAATAGGAAAGTCTTCAAGTAAGAAAAATACATGATTTTAAGAACCTTATATATGATTATATGGCAGCATATGCATGGGTGAAATGTGAGAGAGAAGAAGATAAAGATTGTTATGAAGTTCTCCAAGCAGCTAAAATCACCGGCGCTGCAGGAAATGCTTTTGGTGCAAAAGATCAGTATGTTCGATTCAGCCTACTCCGAAGCCAGGATGATTTCGATATATTAATAGAACGTTTGAAGAAATTAGTGTCAGATGCCAAAATAATGTGAACAATGACATCAACAAGTTTATTGATGATCAAAAGCTTCACATGTTATTACTTTGTATTATAGAAATTAGAAACCAAACCATTGCCCTTCTTGATCAGTCTCATCATATTATATTGATCTTTCAGAGTTTGTATGTATACTAAAGGGCCATCTCCGATCCATGTTTGACCTGATCATATTCATGTGGGTACGTTATTAAATACTCAATAATTCAAACGTGTGAATATTTCTGTTATCAAGTACTCTATATAACTACAATACTGTTGCTTATAGTGCTGATTTAAGCAATTTCTAATTACATTGGATTTGGTTTCTAATTTCCTATTTGTTAAAACTTATAAGTGTTTTATTTATTTATTTTATTATTACTTTTAACTTAATCACCAACCTACACACTAATAACTGTCAATGAAAGAAAATTAAGGAAGCATTGTTAGAAGAGATTTTGTTCAAGTTACTATACTTTTCTCTATACTAGTATTTTGCCACCTCGTGGGTTTTGTAAATTTGTTTAAAATTAATTTTAACTTGTGTAATGTAATAAATAGATAAATTTGTATAAACTTATATTATTAAGGCAAGTTAATCTATAAGTTAGAATTTTAATAAAACATTAATATTAACATAAGTAAATAAATTATAATTTTTTAACCAAAAAAATTAATATATATACTACATATTATTTGAAACACCCAACAAAATTACTAAAACACCCCTTTTGAGGATCGATGAGGAGGCTTTATTTGAACTTTTTTTGTCCTTTTCTGTCTTTTTTCATTTATCAAATTACTAAGAAGACCCTAGATTAGTTGCTAGTCAGTTCTTGCCATTGAGACCTTTTTTTGTAATTATCTGTTTCCTTTCACACAATAAATGTTATAATAAATCCTATCCCCCTATTTCTACTTAATTATTCTACAAAATAAAAAATATTTTCTTTTAAGTTAGAACAAAGTTTTTAGATAAGATGGCTAAGGATCGGGATTTGAGTTGAGTATTTCTTAATTTACAAAGAATTTTCTATGATTTCAGTTGAGTATTTCTTAATTTACAGAGAATTTTCAAGACTTAGCTAAGGTCTATGCTGTGCGGGAGCCCTTTTTAACGATGTCTATTAATGTTATTCAACCCATGAATTACAATTTAGAATTGTAACATTAGTGGGTTAGCAGCATAAACGTTTAAAAGCTCTGATATAAAATTTAAAAGTAAAAATTAAAGCTAAATCGAATACTGATGATATGATCAGTCCATTATAGATAAGTCTGTTTTAGAAAACAAATGGACTTATTGGTCAGCCCAAAAACATAACAAATAGGGTTTATTTTAATTTGATAACAAAACCGAAGATGATTAATCATCAAGTTATTGATTTGTTCTTTAATAATGTTAACTTAGCTAAACATGCAATTTGTGAATTCTTAAGAGACCACGAACCATTTGTTTCTAGTGATGCAATGTCTTATCAAACAACTAATAATTCTAAATGTCCATATGAAAAAGAGAGTAAACTTAGTTTTTGCTTTAAGTGCTACACACTTTAGAGGAGGAAACAAAATTGAAGCTATTGCACCTGTCCATGTACAAATTAATATTTACTATCTATTGCTAACTTGAGGGCATATGCTCAATGTTAATAATATAGCCTTTTAAAGATGCAACACATTTAAAATCATAGTACTTTCGAATTTTCCTACGTCTCAAACAATTTAATTCGAATAGGAAATTGTTTAAAGAAGTAGATTTCTGAATGTCCGACGCGCCAGCGTGGGCCGATCCACTTGTTTGTATTAATAGCATGTTCAGTGAGTATTAACTTGAGAATTAGGGGCTGGACCTTCTACTGCTTATAAACATAATAATATCAAGATGTTAATATTATTAAATAATCTAAAAAGGTTGAAAAAGGCTAGAAGTTTATAATGTTAAAAGAATTGTTAATATTACTACAAACGTTTATGAAGTTATTAAACTTATAAAGTTACTAAATGAGTTTATAAAATTACTAACAGATATAGTACTGGACTATATATTAAAATGCTACTAAGACTATTAAAAAAGTTTGTAAGATTGTTAAGAAATTACCTTATATATATAAGTTTACTAAAAAATCTTATATTCTTACTAACAACTTATAAATTTAATAATAAAAAAAGCTTCTAATTATTACTAAAAGGGATAATAATAGTTTTTCAAGATTGGTAAGAAGGTTTTAAAAAGTTTACAGGATTATTAAAAAAACTTATAAAGTTTCTAAAACATTTTCAAAGATTATTATAAAATCTTAAAAGGTTACTATTCCATCAATAATGGAAGTCATAAAAATTATAACATTCAGCTATTTTTATTAAACTGTGCAGATTAATGATTTGGTAATTCATTTATTAGTGAGGTTATTATCAAATCTATAATACCTTATTACGAAAAAAAAATAAAGAAAAAATTAGAAAGTTGTGCATGTTATAAGAAAAACCATACATGTAACAATTAGAACCCTTTCATTATATTGTATACAAGTAATTTTAGAAATGACTTCATCAATATAAGTCATCGATTTATCAATCATCTACAAATCCCATTTATTGAAGAAGTTATAGATTATAAAAAAAAAGGTTATACACGTAACAACAAACTCATTAATGTTGTAATACTTAATTGCTCGAAAGAGTTATCAACCCCTTCTTAGTTAAAGGAAGGTCTACACCTTTTTAAGGGTGTTTTATGGGTTGATACTTGGTCCCTTAACCCATAAAACCCTCATTACATGACAACTCATGCTTTTTTTTTTTAATTGTTTTGGGCATACTCTTCGTTTTGCCTTTCTTTTTTTCATTTGGGTTCCAAAATCACGAGCCCTAGAGAGAAAAACGAGAGAGCCAGAATGGGGAAGAGAGAGGAGAAGAGGAGGAGGGGAGAGGGCCGCCGAGGCTACCGTCCGACGAGAAAGGGAGAAAGGCAAGAGAGATGAAGGGGAAAATAGAGCGAGAGGCCTATGGATCGAGAGAGACAGACAGACAAAGCAAGACGCCGGCGAGGAGAACAGTAAAGCTCGGCGATTCTCATGGTCGTCGCTGCCGCCCACCCTCCATCCATCAACTCTCTGCGATAGACCGGTGGGGTTTTAGATTTCAACCCAAAACCCCAGACTTCCCTCTCAATCTTCCTTTTTCTATCTTCTTTTCAACTAGGTGAGTTGTTTTCCTCCCACCTCGAGTTGTTTGTTCTTTGTTTGAGATATTGGCTTTTGTTTTTTTGATCTTTTAATTTGTTCCATGAAGATGAATGGCATAGTTTCTTATTTAGGAGTCCAAGAACTTGGCGGTGATAAAGGCCAAAACCTTTCCTTTCACAAGGTTCCTTGAAAGGTTGAACAAAACTTTTTTTCTTTTTATTTTCTCCAGCTTTTATTTACATTTATTATTTACTTTAGATCATTTGAATTTGATCAGTGAAGGAATTATTGAATTGAATTGCAAAGCTTTGGATAGAAATCATGTTTAAATAATTAATTGTTGTCTTTAATTTCTCATCAATTGTACTTTACAATGTGGCTACAGCTTGCACTTGCAGTAAGCCATGGTGCTCTTAATTATTCAGGTTGCAAAGAAACTATTGTGATAGCAGTGAGGATTTAACAATGGTGAACTATCATATTATGCGGCAAACTAACAGAGGTTAATAGTTTACAAAGCTCTTTGTCATGTTACCCTTGCTACTGCTACTGCTACTGCTTTTAATTACCAATTTGGTAGTATTTGTTTTGTTTTGTGTAATATCATGACTGAATATAGAAACAGATGGTACTATTGAATAATCAAGAATTGAATCTTTGTTTTATTGTGAATAGCTTATGCTTATTTGTATATAACATTCCATCTTTCCGGTTCTCTTTGAATAATAGGTAGACATTCTCTACAGGGATTAGAGATAGATACTGCTGCTACGGACCACAAATGAAGCAAAATTAGTTATTGTTCAAACTTTCTATCTTAGGTACCCAATCAAACCTTGCAAGTGAGTGATTTCATATAATTTCTCCTTGACATCTTTATTTCATTGCCTCTCATTTGCGAGCTTCAATGGAAGCATATCTTGATGCTTATAATATAATCCAAAGACCTATGTTATTCCTGCTGGAATATTTGTTAGTTCAGTATAGGAGATATGGGTTTTTTCTTAAATGAAGCCAGCTAACTTTGGAGATGTTTAGGCAGCAAAGACTGTTACCCCTTTCTTAATCTTTTTGTTTGAGAAAAAGCAGAAATGACTGAAAATAAAACTCAATATTGTAGGACTTAAGAGATGTCAAAGGAGCTATTAACTGAAGTAAATTAACTGCCATCATTCAACTGAATATGTCCTTATTTTGTAAACTCCTCAATTTTGTGTCTTCTTAGCAAATTTTTTTACTGAGTTAATGTTACTAGGACAAGGATTGGTGTGAAAAAATTTTGTAACCCTTAACTCATATTATGCCTCTTAACTGATATAACTTCAATTGTTCTTTCCCTAAGGATTCTGCTTTTGCTTTTCTATAATTGCCTAATTAACATAGATACTACATTAGGTTTCTGAAAGCACATTTTGTATTCATGGAATAGATTATGAAGGACATGGAAAGTTCTAGGGGCTGCAGGACTAAATTTCAATGTATTTGATAGAATGGATTATGAAGGACATGGAAAGTCATAGGTGTTGCAGGGGTATATTTAACCTTTCAAAATATTGTCGATTGCTCCAATTATTTTTACCAAATATGTGGCCAAGGTTTCTGATATGTATGTTGCAAATGTCATCTGATAGTAGATATTTGCATAACCTCTTCTATATTGCAGCAGTTTTCATAGCCTGCATAGTTGATCTTTCATATGTTATATACACCCTCTTATTATTTATTTTCAAATTAATCTCACCAGGAAGTAAGTTCGAATATCGTTATATTTGCAGTTCGTATCTGTTTTCATGTGCTTAATTGAAAGAAGGTTTTGTTTTCAGGCATGAGGGATGGCACTGAAGTATCCCTGCAGATGGTTAACCATAGCTTCCATGTGAAGGATATCATTTTTTAACTTCCACAATGCAGTTACAATTCTCAATTAAAATCATTCATTTGTAGCTGAACAAGTATAAATGATATTTAGTCCACTTTCTTATAGCGAGCTTGGGGTATTATTAGCATTGATGTTCTGCCTTATTATTTTTGTACCATGTATCATGGACTGGAGTGGGAACCAGTTGAAACTATGAATAAATGCCATTGGGACATTTCCCTTAAATGTGTTTCCTTCGATCTTCATTTTCTAATTCTTTCCCTTTTTCATACGATATATACTAGATGCATCATTTTAAAAAATTTTGCTTATCATTCTTTTGAATTGCTTTCTGGCCAAAAAAAAAATTCTTTTGAATTGCTACACTTTTGATCTCTATAACATGTAACACAATTCAATTCATGGCCGGTTAAGTTCATCATCTCAAACATGCAAACAAACCTGATGTTATCAAATTTATGATATCTCATATAGAAAAAGTTATATTTGAGTTCAGAAAAAGTTATAATTATATATATTCTTACTACAAAAATTTTAATCGAAAAACATGCTTACGTTATTGTAGGAGTTGATATTTTCAGACGTGAAATAATGTAGCAAGACTACTACTAGGAAATCTAAAAGCAGACTGAGAAAACCTTTCAACCCCATGTCTCTCTCGCGTGCCCCAGAATACGACCTTTCAACCCCATGTCTCTCTCGCGTGCCCCAGAATACGACCTTTCAATTCCCCCACCCCCTCCTCCTTTGCCCCCAAACGCTGATAAAATCTCCATGTCTACTGAAATAGAAGATCTAGGTCAGTCCAAACCAATTCCTCCTTCTGATCAAAAGTTTTCTCAATCATCTCTTTCATACAAACAGAAGCTTCTCAATTTATCAAACCATGTTTATTTTAAATCTTGGATTGATGGGTTTGATTCGGATTGAAACCTAACTATATCGGATGAGCAAACAGATATCAATCCTGATATTCCCATCTTATCTCTTTCTCTAGAAGAAAAATTAAGAATTTCCAATCCCTGGAAACATACGCTTATAATCAAACTCATTAGTCATCCTCTTTCCTACAATCGACTCTCCCCAAAACTTCAAAAACTATGGAAACTAAGCTCTTCTTTTCAGATCATTGACCTTGGGTTTAATTGTTTCATTATAAAATTCTCTTCCTCTTCTGATTACATATCGGTTCTTGCGGGTGGCCCTTGGTTTTTGTTCAATCATTATCTTATGGTTCAGAGATGGCAACCTAATTTTAAACCGTCAAGTAATAGTTTCAATGGGATGGCCATATGGATTCAGCTTCCAGAACTGCCTATTGAATACTATGATCCTATGACTCTGTTCAAAATTGGATCCTTGATTGGAAATCCAATAAAGATAGATGTTCATACAGGAACTGCATCTAGAGGTCGTTATGCCAGGATCTGTATTGAAATGGAGTGTTCCAAATCTTTACCGAAACAAATTAAGATAGGAAAATATCATCAAAAGGTCTTATATGAAGTTGTCTCGCAATTTTGTATCTCTTGTGGTCAACTTAATCATTCGGATTGTTCTAAAAAAAATCCGAATGAAAATTCAAAGACGGTTCAAGAACAGGAAAAAGTGTCTTCAAGTGGATCACCAAGTTCGAATGGGTACTCAGAGGAAGATTCAGATTTACAGTAGGAAGATAAATATTGGATTGTTGTCACCAAAAGAAACAACAGGAGGAAGAAGGAGTCCACCACCACAAGTAAATCTGGATTTTCTTCAAGCTACCAAACAGGTAAGTTTAATAATTTCCTAAATGAAAATACAAAAAAATCTGGTTTTCATGGTAAGAATTTTTCAAATCAACAGCATGACCCATCATCTCATTTAGACAGAGGTGTTTTATTTTATAAAAAACAAGTGGCACGGGTTCTAAAGAAAACTCCAGATATTTTGCCTTCTAGTGGGTCTTCTACTAATTTAGAACCAGAATCCTCTCAAGCCCAAACTAAGAACTATTTAGGTTCAAATCACTTTAGGGATACAGATCCAAGCCCATTGAATATATCCAATCTTGACCCATCCTATGTTACTAAAGAAGTCTTCCCTACCGCCTCCAAAATTTCCCCTTCTGCGTTGTCTCCAATTGATTGCTTAGATCTCTTTAAATCCCTTCCAAATGCTTCACCTTCTATTCTCGAGACACCAAATCCCTTTACTTCCTCTCTTCCCCAAGAAACAATCATCACCCCGCAGCCCGTATCTCAAAAAAACCGAACTCTCGATGACTCTTCATTTGTTCCCAGCCACCTGTCTGCTTCCATTGTTACTACTCTGCCACGTATTGAAATTCCATGCATGCCTCCCAACAGTGATTCGTCCTTTCAAGCTCCTTCTTCTCATTCACCCACTATCCCTTTCAATATATTACCTTCAAAAAACGTTTCTTCTTAACATCAATCTCCTTCAGAGTCAAAGCCTGTTCCTTTCACCTTTTCTTCTTCTTCTCCATCTTTTGAAAACCTTTCTTCTACCTTGTTACAAGATGGTCAATCCATTCAATGTCCTGGCGACAAGCAGCATGACAACACCCTCTCTCGCTCTGAATATCTCCCCACGACCGAACATCTACCGCTGTCGCCCTCGGATTGCTCCGACCCCTCCTCAACCCCGAATCCCACCTCCACAAACTCAAGCTCAAACCTCTCAACCTCCAATGGAGGAAACGCTAGAAGTCCACATAACGAACTTCCAGCTTTTCCTCTAGGCTTTGAACCTATATTCACATTCTCAACTCAGGCATCTTCTCCAAAACCTCACCCTCCAAAGAATCCACCAAAATCCAGAAGAAGCTGAAAGGCTCAATTCTCTTTCTTGAAGCAGAATGCTAACTCCTAGTCTAGGTCGTTATATCTTTCAGTCAAGACATCACCTTCCCCATTTTTTGTCGTTCCAGTTCACACACCAATGGTACATATAAACGTCGAGGCAATAAGGGACATGTTGCTTCCATATAAGGAAAATCTCTACCTTCTGAAAATGTTTGTTATGGAAAACGAGTTGCAACCTTTACAAACTCAAGCTCCAAGAGACAGTGCGTTGGCAATGGAACAATTGAATCAAGTTCCAGGCCAACAACACCCCCTTATGACTCCAGAATTTATGAGGATACTAGTGTGGAACATTAGAGGAGTGGGGAGGGATGGGTTCCTAACTGAACTTATGTCTATGACTACTAGGTATTCTCCACAAAATTTAGTTTTGATGGAAACAAAGGTCTCTCGTAGTAGAGCAGATAGGATTTTAACTCAAAACCCTTACCATGGAAGAATTCTAGCAAAGCCGACTGGAATGGCAGGAGGTATTTGGCTGTTATGGGATCCAAATCTCATTTGTGTTCATAGCCATATGACCTCTTCTAGGATGATTACAGCTCAATTCCATGCCCATGCACATGAGCCTCCATTTACTCTCACAGCAGTTTATCAATATCCTCAACCTCACATGCATGCACAGGTATGGGATCAACTTACTAATTTAGCTTCTTCCATTAATGGTCATTGGATTGTTTTAGGAGATTTTAACTGTATTTCTGCCCCCCATGAACAATTGAGTAGATTTAATATCCCTTTTAGATCCATGCAAAAGTTTAATGAGTGTACAAGCCTGTGAGCTTTTTGATCTTGGATATATGGGATCCTGTTTCACTTGGAACAATAAGACATTATGAGATAACCATATAAGACGTAGACTTGATAGAGCTGTGGCTAATATTGATTGGTTTAATTCTTTCCCAACTAGTTCTGTTCAGGTTATTCCATTAATCTATTTTGATCACTCAGCCTTGTTTATTAATTCTAATCCTAATATTAACTCCTCTAAAAGAAGATTTCATTATGAAAATCAATGGTCAGGAAGACTAGATTACAGGAATATTGTTGATAATATATGGAGTGAATCTAAAATGGGATCTTATGCCTTTGATTTTGCCTATAAAAGTAGGAAGCTTGCATTTGCATCTAAAGATCGATCAAAAAATTTTTTTGGTAATATTCCTCATAAGATCTCTAGTTTCAAAAGACAACTCCAAGAACTACATAATAACATTGATCATGATTCAGACTTAGAGATAATTAATCAGGAAGCTTCTTTAATTAATCAGATCAAAGAACTTGAAAATCTTAACAAGAAATATTGGGTCCAAAGAGCTAAAGATAAATATATTAAAGATCAGAATGCTAATACTTCCTATTTTCATGCTAAAGTGAAACAAAGAAGAAAAAATAATCTTATTCAGGTCCTAAAAATTAACAATAACTGAGCCTCTGATCCAAATATTATTAATTCTTCCTTCAAAGATCATTTTGTAAACCTTTTCTCTTCATCGCACCCTAAGGATTTGAACTTCAATCAACTTAATATTCCAAAGCTATCTGATGAAGATATTGAATCACTCAATAAACCTATATCAGATTTGGAAATTAAGAACATCATTTGGAGAATGAATCCAAACAAAGCCTGTGGCCCAGATGGTTTAAATGCTGGTTTTCTTAAAACACATTGGGATATTGTAGGTCAATCGGTAACTGTTGTTGTGAAAAGTTTTTTTCATTTAGGTCATCTTCTTAAAAAGCATAATGAAACAATTTTGGTCCTAATACCAAAAGCTCAGACTCCTACTGAGGTTTCACATTTTCGACCTATTAGTTTATGCAACACTATCTATAAAGTTATAACTTCCATCATCTCCCACAGATTGAAACCTCTGATCTCTAAACTTATTACACCTTATCAGGCTGCTTTTATTCCTAACAGGGCTATCTCAGATAATATCATTATGGCGAATGAACTGATCCATACTTTATATAAAAAGAAATCTAGTCAAGCTTACTATATTGCTTTAAAATTAGATTATGCTAAAGCCTATGATAAACTTGAATGGAAATTTATTGAAAATTGTCTAAAAGCTTACAATTTTCCACATCATTTGATCACTTATATAATGAGCTGCATTACTACTGCTTCATTTAGAATCCTTGTTAATAACTCTCTTAGTAATGCATTCTCTCCTTCTAGAGGTATTCGACAAGGCGACCCCTTATCTCCATACATCTTCATCCTCTGTGCAGATTTGCTCAATAAATCCTTAATTAAAGCTATAGAGGACAAAAAACTTACAGGCCTTAAAGCTTCTACGAGTGAACCAATGATCCCAGTACTTTGCTATGCTGATGATTGTTATCTTTTTTCAAAAATTGATCCCATTAGCCTATCCACTCTTAAAGAACTTCTGGTACAGTTTTGCTCTTCTTCAGGACAAACAATAAATTTCTCTAAATGTTCCATAATCTTTTCTCAAAACACTAGCCCTGATATGAAAATAGATGTGTCCAAGTTTTTCAATATCCCCCTATCTTCTAGATTGGACAAATATCTTGGTCTACCTATGCATTCTGGAAAACTAACGGATTCACTATTTCATGATCTCATTAATCGAATGAATAATGTTATTAATACCTGGTATAATAAGTTTTTATCTTTTGCAGGTAGATTAACATTAATTAAGGTTGTCCTCTCTTCTCTTCCTATATATATGATGTCTATCTTCATTTTTCCTAAAAAGGTTGTTAAAAATATTTACTCTTTAATGAGGAAATTTTTATGGAACCATTCTAAGAATTCTAACAAAAATCCTCCAATAAATTGGAAAACATGTTCTTTACCTTTACACTTAGGGGGATTAGGTGTGCATTCTCTGCAAGAATTTAACTATGCTTTAGTAGCTAAAAATGTTTGGAAAATTTTAAACAACCCAGATAGTTTAGTTGCTTTAGTATTGAAAAATAAATACTTTCCTGATTCATTGGTTCTCAATGCAACAAGGAAAGTTGGTTGTTCTTATATATGGTCAGGATTCCTTAAATGTATCCCTTTTAATAAAAACAACCTAACCTGGAAAATAGGGAATGGAATGAGTATTAATTTTTGGTATGATAGATGGCTTAATAACACTACAATCTCTCAATTAATAACCTCTGATATTCCACATGATTTACAAGGACTGAAACTAGGAGAGGTCATTAATTCCGAACTCAAAGAATGAGATCTTAGTAAAGTATGGTCTAGGCTTCCTCCAATAGTAGTAGAACAGATTGTAGCCTTCCCAATTGCTTTCAATGGAAATGCTGATACTTTGATTTGGAGTCTAACCAAAACAGGCATCTTCTTTACCTCCTCTTTATATTATAATCTCATCCTAAGTAATAGGAACTTAAACCTTCCTTCTCTACCTTGGCATGTCATATGGAAACTTAAAACTATACCTAAAGTTAAATTTTTCATATGGCTATTCTCACATAATAGACTACCAACAGCCTAATTCCTTCATGACAGACATATACTTGATTCTGGAGATTGTCCCCACTGTTCAAAAGTTGAGTCCCTTAATCATATTCTGAACATTTGTCATTTTTACTCTCCTCTTCGAGCTAAACTTCCTTGTAGATGGGATACATAAACTCTTCATTTTACTCTGTCTTAATAGCCCTGCATGTTTCTTTCCTTTAGATGTTGAATGGATTCATCATAGCAGTTGGCTCACTATGTTACTTTGGCAAATCTGGAACATTCGGAATGATTCTATATTTAACCATGCCAATTTTTCTGTTAATGAGGTTTTAAATAAAATGCATTACTTTTTAAAACCTTTTACAAGAACCAAACCTTTTCAAGGAAATTTTAAATAAAACTTGATTTTCATTTCATGGCTACCTCCCCTTCCCCTTTTATTAAACTTAACTGTGATGTAGCTTCGAAAGGAAATCCAGGTCCTGCTGGTTGTGGTGGAATATTTAGGAACTTTTCGGGTTCTTTTCTAATGGCCTACTCAATCTATTTAGAAATCACATCTAATACAATGGCTGAACTCCAAGCGATTAAGTTTGGTCTCAAAATGGCCTCAGAACAGGGATTTCATAGACTTGTTAATGAAACTGATTCCATCACTGCTATTAATTTGCTTTGTAGGCATTAACGGATCCTCCCAGTGCTGAACCTACTCAAGAAGGAAATCAAGGAGATAACAGCAATGCTTGAAGAAGTCTGGATTTGTTTCATCTATAGAGAAGGAAATCAAGCTGCTGACTACTTTGCAAACCATGCAGTCCAGTCTAGATCTACTACTATGTTTAATACTGTTATGAACAATTTCAATTCTCTGCTTATGTTTGATAACTCTAGTAGTAAGCTTAGTAGGTTAGTTAATCATAATATTTCTATTTTCTGTAATTTGAACTAAGTTTTTAATATTATATTCGTTTTCTTGCAAAAAATAAAAAATATAGAAAAAGTTATACATGTTATCTAAAAAGCTATACGTAACAAACAAATTTAATAATATTTCATCATTATGTAATTTTGGTAACAACTCTGTAAGAGATAAGATAATCTAGCAATTTAAATTTCAATTTGTATTCATATATTTGATGGTAAGGATAGGATAGCAACTCCTAAGAGTTTGATGTAAACCTGTTATAGAGATAGGATAGCAACTCCTAAAAGTTTGATGTAAATCGAAACACACCTTGTTTTTAATCCCTGTAACTAACAGATCAAAGTAAGTTCAGTTCTCCAAATTTCCTACTGCTCTTGTTCTCTGCCTTAACCAGCTTATCACTTCTACATGGTATCAGACTTTATTGTTTTATCAAGCAAACGCTTCATTGATCCTGGTAACCTTCAGCTTCACCCATGGCAACTGAGAATAACACCACCACTCAAACACCCAACACACCTATCTCATAGCAAGACAATGCCAACAAGGTGGCTCATTCTTTACCTCTTGGCCTAGTGTCAATTTTGCTAAAGCTATGTCCTCTGGGAAACCGTGGTGTTTGGACTCAGGAGAAAGTCACCATGTTACTGTAGATCTCAAAATTCTCTCAATTTCCTCTGAGTATGATGGTACAGAGACAATTCAGATAGGTGATGGAACAAGTCTGTCAATTATCCACACAGGTGATACAAAGATTGTTACTTCTAATCATTCATTTAAACTTGAAGAAGTTTTATGTGTTCCACAAATAGCACAAAATCTAGTCTCTATTTCAAAATTTTGCAAATCAAATTATGTATCAGTTGAATTTGATGCTGAAGAATTTCTGGTTAAGGATTTACAGACACGAGCAGTGCTGATGCAGGAGTTGAACGTGGATGACGTGTATCAATTCCCTTCTGTGTCTCAACAAATAAAGACTGTTGCTCTATCAACTGTTCGTGTGTCTACCCAGAATTGGCACTAGCGTCTAGGTCACCCCTCCAAGTTGATCCTTAGTCGAGTCATCAAAGAATTTTCTCTTCCAGTCTTGTCAAACGATTTTCATTCCTGTAACTCATGTCATTGCTATAAAAGTCACAAGTTATCATTTGGTGTGTCTTCCTTAAGTAGTTCAAAATCTTTGGAACTCATTTACACAGATATTTGGGGCCCTACACCAATTACTTCTTTTGATGGCCACAAGTACTATGTAATTTTCGTTGATCATTTTTCTAAATATCTTTGGTTGTTTCCTTTGAAAAGAAGATCCGATCTTTACTTGTTGTTTCCAAAATTCAAAGCTGTAGTTCAAAAATTCTTTAATTCATCCATTATTACTTTATACTTTGATGGGGGTGGGGAATATGAGAAACTTAAACAATTCCTTCAAATGCCTGGCATTTCCCATTTGCAAACACCACCTCATACATCCGAGCACAATGGATTTGCTGAACGGCGTCATAGGCATGTTGTTGGAACTGGCTTAACAGTCTTGCATCAAGCCTCCCTACCTCTCCAATTTTAGACCTATGCTTTCCAAACTGCAGCCTACCCAATTAATAGCATGCCTTCACCAACCTTAAAATTTCAATCACCATTTCAAGTTTTGTTCAATAAAAGTCCAAATTACAACAAGTTAAGAGTTTTTGGGTGCCTTTGTTACCCTTGTCATCGTCCCTTCAATAAGAACAAGTTTCAACTTAGATCAAAACCATGTGTCCTTCTTGGTTATTCTAGCAATAAGAGTGCTTTTCTATGTTTAAAAGTTGAGTCGTCTAAAATCATTGTTTCCAGACATGTTGAGTTTGTTGAAAATCAATTTCCCTATCAACAACTCAAGTCTTCATCTTCTCAAGAATTTCAGTCTACTGCCAACTCTTTTTTGGCTCATCCTAATCTTGTTGTCTTACAAAATCAAAACCAAGCAGAGTCTATCACGCCGTCCACGTCAACTCCAGCGCCTCTCCATGAGGTAACTCGTGTTTTTCCCGGTAAATGCAGTCCCAGTACTGGAGTGAGGGAATAATTGTAGCTTGTGGAAACCAGAACTTGTTCCCCCACACTGAATGGTGAAGCGAACAATATGCTACAAAATGGAGTGTTCACCAGAGATGCCTGAAAAGCTGGGATTGAACTGAGGAACTTTATATCCTCTTGGAAAAGGATATAGCCGATCATACTCCTCAGGATATGGAGCTTGGAAAGTTGGGCGGCTCATTCTTCTGAATACTGGGCCAACAATGTCTTGTATCATCTCAACAATATCTTGAGGTGGAAGTGCGGCCTGGCGATGTGCACCATTGCAATTCTTTGCACCATTTCCATTATGCACAACATGATTATTCACACCATTATTATTTGCACCATTGTTGTTTGCACCGTTCACCCTAGCATGGGGCGGCACATAAGCAATATTTCCTACCTCAACTTGATTCATTTCACCAGGATTGTCAGCAATCACTTCATCTGGAGGCAAAATAGGGTTGATTTGGCGTCCATGAGCATTTTTCGCGCCAAGATCATTTTGAACAGCACCACTCATGGATGGAGGATTTTGGTTGCCCACACCGTTGTTGATGGCATTATTCACACCATTCGCTTGATTTGGATTATTCACACCATGATGGAGAGGTGGTGCAATCAACTCATCTTGTTGTCGCACCAACACCAAAGGTTGGTTTTGCCCCCAGAGTACGGCGTTCAATCTAGCAAAATTTTGGGTATTTTTTCTGGATTCGGCCCTTGTTTGGGCCAATTCTAGTGCTACCTTGTCGGCATTAGCATCCATTTTCTCGATGGCCTGTGTCAAAGATCTAATTGCAAAGCCACAACTCAAGACTTGTTTGGTATGATGATGGCTGCACTAAGGGTGGGTCGGCCTCACCATTCTTTCCACTAGAGCCTTGGCCTTCAAGGGCCAAGGCCTGGCTAGATGGGTCCTGCGGCTACTTCCCATTTGCTTTCTTGTTCGACATCACTAATGCAGCAAATAAACAAAGAAAACAAAAAAAGAAAGGGAGGAAGAAGAGAAGGAAAATAACGCAAAAATAAAAGGGAACAAGAAAACAAAACCTTATTAACAACATCGAAATGAGATCTGGATCCTTGTTGCGTCCCACCGGGCGTGCCAAAAAGAGATGTTCGCGCCAAAAAATCTCTTTGGAGACTTTGGTGAAAAGGGTACCGAGCGTGCCAATCAATTTTGTATAAAAATTGATAAAAAAAGAAGCGAGGGAAATAAATATTTAATTTTGTTGTAAAAATGATAAAAAGGTGCGGAGAAAAATTAAAGAATGCTTTGAGTGCAGCAAAATGTAAAAACATGTGAATAACCAAACGATTTGCAGGTTCTGAATCAAAGTCACACAAAAGTGTTTAAATCATTGATTCCAGAATTAGAAATAAAGGATTGCTGTAAAAAGGTGTTTGCCTGATTCAAATGAGAAAAATAACAAGATGTTTTTATTTCGATTGCAACAAGCATGTAAATACAAGAGTGGACTTGTAAGAACAGGGTTGAAGAGATTATAAAATAATGATCAAGTGTAGAACTTTATTTACAAATGAGAGTGAAAGCCAAGGGTTTGAGAGTTGAAAGCACGGAGCTTGATTCGATTTGCGTAAGGCAAGTTGTTGTTGTTTGTTGTTTGTTGGAGGGGCTGGAGGAGAATTTTTATGTTGGAGGTTGTGCTTTTTATATAGGGGGCGGCTTGGCTAGGGCAAAGACAATCCGACGGTCAGAAATGAATCCCTCTTGATTCTCCCTCTTCAAATGCATTTAAAGTTTAATCTCGAATGCCTTTACTTAAGGAAGCTTCATCCAATTAAGCCAAGGAAGTCTCCATCACGTTTTGGACTTTGAAATGTGATAATTAACACATTTAAAAGTCAAATTTTTAAATTAATGGCAGCCCATAGCTTCGGTGCAGCAAGCAGGGGTGGAAAAGCAAGTGCAGAGAGGCAAAATGGTGCCGAAAACTGCTTCCAAGTGGCAAAAGACTTGAAAATTATTAATTAAACTTCTAAATATGCTCAATACCATGCCACTCAACATCACATGTCAATATCATAAAAATCCGATTAAGGAAATGGCTTAAACCGGGGTTAAACAGCCATACTGTCCTTAATTGAACAAAAATGAAAAGTTATGAAAATGGTCGAACATGGCTCGATTTCTCCATATAGCCTTTATATTTCATGTAGACTAGGTTTTTAGGCTAATGGTGAAATCGCCATGCAAAAATCGTCCCGGGATTGGATTCTATCCTTAATTGCACAAAATGCAAAACTTACCTCCAAGCTCGGAATGAGCTGAAATTTGGACAGTGTGTTCATCATGATTTTCTGAACAACTTTAATAAAGGACGAAACCCCAAATTCGTTCATCTTCATCTTCGAATTCCAAACCCTTAATCCCTTGTCCTTAATTGAAAACTTATAAAAAGTTTAATTCGGGAAGGCCTGAATCCGAATTCAAGGGCATGGGCCAGCCTGACCCAATTTATACAGTAAATGGGGCGGCCCAAACATATTTTGAATACAATTTACTTAATTTTCATAATTTAATTAATTAAATTAGGAGAAATTAAGGCTTTATAGTTAAAAGTCAATTCTTTTCCTAGTTGACTTTGGCATAAGGTGGATTAAATCTAGTCGTCCATAGGACTTAGGAGATTAAATATTGACCCTTCATTATGAGCAATTACCTGATTACCCTGGGTGTAAATCATGGTATAAGAAAAACAAAATTAAAGTATTCAAAATAAAAAAAAATTGGTCATGTAGCAATCGAAAAGGCACTTTAGTTTGATCAAACAAAATTAATCCCAAAGTTTCAACCTATAGTTAATTTGGGCAACCAATCAAGGAATCTTTTGAAAGGATGATGATGGTAATTAATTATCACTTCCTTCCTCCATCCTCATCCGTCCAAAAGATCAGTTTATTTCCAAACTGTTCGCGCCAAAAAATTTCTTTGGAGATCTTGGTGAAAGGTTACCGAGCGTGCCAATCAATTTTATAAAAAAATTGATCAAAAGAGCAATGAAAAGTAAATATTCAATTGTGTCTTAAAAATTGAGAAAAATGTGCAAGGGAAAATAAAGATTCAATTTTGTTGTAAAAATTGAGAAAAAGTGTAGGAAATGTAAAAGATTGCTTTGAGTGCAGCAACATAAAAATAAATCAAACAAGTTGTAGATCCTGAATCAAAGTCACACATGAGTGTTTAAATCATTGATTCCAGATTCAAAAATAAAAAGGATTGCAGTTGTAAAAGGTAAATTTTCTTGATTCATATAGGAAAAATAACAAGATTTTGTTATTTGATTGTAGGGAAAATGTAAATACTAGAGATGTCTTGTAAGAACAAGATTAAAAATATAAAAAAGAGGATCAAGTGTAGAATTTGATGAACAAGATTGAAAAATAAATGAAAGCTTTGAGGCTTGAGAGTTGAAAAAAATGATAAAGAAAGCACTGGGCTTGATTGTTTGTTGTTTACTCTGTGGAGAGGTTTTTGTAGAGGCTGCTGGAGACGGAGCACGTTTGAGGTTGCTCTCTTTATATAGGGGCCTGCCTCCTAGGGTTAGATGCGATCCAATGGTCAGAAATGATCCCCTGTTGATTCTGTCTTATCTTCAGCATTTAAATTTTGATTTAAATCTCATTAATCAAGGAAATCTCCACAAAATCAGCCAAGAGGAAGTCTACCACGTTTTAAACTTTTCCATGTGATAATTATCACATTTAATTGCTGAAATTCGAATTTAATTGGCTCCAAAGTCTCGGTGCAGCAAGCAGGGGTGGAAAACCAAGTGCGGAGAGGCCAAATAGTGCTGAAATTGCTTCCAAATGCCACGAAATTTCGCACTTTGCCAATTGAACATGGAATTATGCTAAATACCATGTTACTAAGATCATAGATCAAAATCATAAAAATTCGACTAAGGAAATGGCTTAAACCGAGCTCAAACAGTCACGCTGTCCTTAATTGAATAAAAGTAAAAAGTTACGAAAATGGTCAAACATGGCTCAATTTCTCCATATAGCATCTATGTTGCATGAAAAACCAAGCTTTTATGCCAATGGTGAAATTGCCATGCAAAAATTGTCCTGGGATAGAATTCTGTCCTTAATTGCAAAAAATGCAAAAGTTACTTCTGAGCTCGGAATGAGCTGAAATTTGGACAGAGTTTTCTTCATGATATTCTGAAAAACTTTAATAAAGGATGTATCCCCAAATTCGTTCATCTTCAATCTCAATTTGTAAGCCCTAATCCCATTGTCCTTAATTGAAAACTATGAAAAGTTTATCCCGGGAGGGCTTAAATCCGGTTTTAAGAGCATGGGCCGGCCTGACCCAATTTATGAAGTAAATGGGGCGGCCTTGCTATATAAAAATATTTAATTCCTTTAATTTCCTAATTTCTATAATTAATTTAGGAATAATTAAGGAAATTAAATCAAAATTCAACTCTTTTCCTAATTGAATTTGGCCTAGGGTGGATTAAGTCCAAACATCCATGGAACTTAAGAGATTAAATTTTGACCCTTCATCTTGACATCTTGAGTGCATTTATAATTTTACCTAAAATGTAAATTGTGGTATAAACACAAACCAATCTATCTTGATACATACGATCATTACTCAAGATTCAGAAAAGAAATTCTGAAGCAGAATGGTGACTTGTTAAATCAAGGATTGCCATTTTTTAGAGGTATAGGAAAAAACGTTTTTTTTTTCAAGAAAGAAAGTTTGAGAAAACACTACTCCCTCCGTCTCATACTATCTGTCCCTTTTGGGTCAAAGTTTCCTAACTTTGACCTTTAATTATAAAAATATTATATAAAAATAAATTTTAAAAAATTATGTTTTGATTAAGTTAAATCTTAAACTTTTCAAAACACATTTTTTGAAAATTTGATTGTATATATATTTTTTGTAATTAAAGGTCAAATGTTTGATTAGTTTGATCCAAAATGGACAGATAATATGGGACGGAGGGAGTATGAAGCGATGGTAGCAGTAACAATAAAAGAAAGAGCCAATTATTGCGGAAGGGTGCAATTATATCAACTGTGGTCTTAGACCTTTTATTTCCTTGAATAAAAATGATTTCGTGAATATTTGGATTTTTATTTCCTTTAGAATTTAATTTTTGTTTGGGAGATTTCATTTATACTCATATAAATTATAAAATATTTCAAATAATAATTATAAAAAAAAATTAAGTATATATACTATATATTATTCTTAGTTATCAGGAAATTACTAAAAAGCCAAATTGAGGATTAATGTGGTGCCACCTTTTGCCTTTTTTTTTTTGTCTTTTCTCACTTTTCGGATGATTAAAAAGCCCCTCTATGAGTTTCCCCCCTTCCCTTACCTGCTACCCTTTTTTGTAATTACTCATTTCCCTTCCTTAATTGCTTTTAATTAATGTTTTCCCCCTTTTCTTTTTCCTCTCACCAACTCAGCTGCTGCTTCCTTTCAACTCCTCAGTGCTGATCAATCTTTAGGTTTGCCAAAAATCAAACATTTCATTACTCCCCTCTGTTTTCACCTTCACATCTCTTTCCTTTTTCTTTTCCTTCCCAATCTCTTCACCATGGACCGTTCAATGTTTTTCCCTTTTGAATTAAACCATCATTTCTTCAATGTGTCTATTATTATCCAATTAACACCATATTCTATTACATCTTTGCACTTCCTACTACTTACAAATAAAAGCATGTTCTTTGACCTTCTTTGTTTTGCATGTCTAAAAAGTTAGCTTACAAAGATTTATGACAATAGCAAGAGACAATATTAAAACTAATCCATTTAAATTGCATTTTTACTGCAACCTTATATAGTTCAATAAATTAATTAAGCACCACTCTAAAACAAAAAATGTCCGTGGACCTAATATAATTGATTATATTAATATCCTTATTCAATTAGTTAATCAAGCACCACTCTAAAACAAAGAATGCACATAGCGCTAGCGTGGGCTAACATGACTTGTTATAATTAATTATAGTGGATTTACAATATCTTTCTATAATTAAAAAAATGTTTCATAATGACCCAAAAGAACACTAATAAAATAATTACTATAATATTAAGGATATTTTAGTAATTGACTAATTAAGATTTTTGAGTTATATATAGTAGTAAAATAGTAAGATAAGATATAGGTTTCAAATTTTCTCAAAAAAAAATATAGGTTTCAAAAAAAAGGGAAAAGAAAATGGGAAGAGAAAGCGGGGAAATAGTTAATCCATACCAACTATTTTTGGGTTTCTTTAAAAGAAAGTACAGAAAATAAGGCTCCGAACTTATTTAAAACAAGGAATCAATTATTTGTAGTGGTTAAGCCCTTAAACTGTGATTAATGTACAATTAATCCCTCGATGTCACTAAAATCGATCACATGAATAAACTTTACTATAATAGTTTAATCAACCCAAAAATTTGTTTTTTTTAATATGTATTTGAGGTTGGTAGTAACGAACCCTAACTACTGAAATCTTATCAATTTAAATCGTAACATAGACCAGAAATTCAAAGGTTTATTTGGTTGAAATAAAAATTTAGGGGCTTAATTTCTTATTTAGTATAAGGTTAGGAGCTTTTATTATATTTAACGGAGCATGAGAAGAATGATACTGATTTTGTAGGAAAAAGTTGACAACTCCAACACAAAAATATGTAGGCTATTGGTGCCAATAGTAGTATCTCATTTTTTTCCTTTTGTCTTGTCCTTTTCTTACCAAACCAAAGCTACCTACAATCAGATTCCTTTTTTTTTTCGGCCGGGCTACAATCAGATTCTGGAATATTTTTATTCATTTATTTAGAAAATGACATAGTGCCACAAACATTTTGCAGGTCACATCTTTGTGAAATTATGAAATTAAAATAGAGTGTTAATTCTATTAGGATCATTCTAAAAAGGGTGGTTTTTGGATTCTATTAAGATGGTGCCACCTAATCAAATCTAATCAAATTTGAATCATCATCAAATTCTAATTTACACCTTACCACACCTAATTAAATTTTTATTAATTACTTAACCTTAGTTAAAATTGAATAATTTTTTTTAAAAATTTTATTTTTAACTTACTTCTTTTTTTTTTACTTGCACCGTGACTTTTTTTGATAAATTTTATTAATTTTTTTAATGAGGTTAAGTAATTATTAAAAATTTAATTAGGTGTGGTAGGGTGTAAATTAGGATTTGATGATGATTCAAATTTGATAAGATTTGATTAGATGGCACCATCCTAGTGGAATCCTGAAACCACCCATTTTTAGGATGATCCTAATAGAATTTAATCTTATGAAAATATTAGTAGTGTTAAAAAAAATATGGAATAAAATAGTATTTTGTAAGTTCCCAAAGCAAGCTTCTAACCTTAAAAGGAGTATTAAATTCATTGCCTTGCCTATTGACCTCTTAAATTTTACCCTTAAAAAAGACTTCATAAGTTTTGACAGCAAGCTTTCCTTGAACATGTAATATAGCAATTTGTTTGCATTAATCTAGCCAATCATTTTCCACTTTTTCCATTCAATTGTCATTGTCTGTGTCTCTAGATTCCACCTGCAACATGTTATAACACTAATTACCCTATTTCGTTTTCACTTTGATTCTAAAAAGGAGGTTCCTTTACACAGTGGGTGCCTCAACAAGAATAAAATAAAATATGGTCAAGAGTGGATTTGGCTCCAAGTATGTGCAGGCGTGCCTGGTTTTATCTTCTGTAATTCTTAATCTGTTGCTTGTTACAAATATTTATTTGGGTGGTCAATGGAACATGAGTTGGAGCTCGGGAGCTGCAGAAGAAGCAGAAGCTATAGCAGCTGTTTCGTGTTCCGGCCATGGAAGAGTTTACTTGGATGGCATGGTTGATGATGAAAATACTGAACCAGTGTGTGAATGCAACTCATGCTATTCAGGCCCTGACTGCTCCCACTTCTTGACTGACTGCATAGCAGATGCTAATGGGTACCTCTCTGCCACAACTTCAACTTGATTTCATAAAGTCTTTGTCTTTCCATTTTGTTATAAGCTTTGATGACTCATATTTGATTCATAAAGACATATCTAAAATAGGAAGAAGTGTAATTCAACGGATTAATTTGAGTGATTATAATTATAGTTATCATTCTGTCTGGCCCTTCTCTTGATTCAGATCATTCTTTACAAAAGTATAGTAGCTAGGAGTAGGACTAGGAAGGTTGGTCTCATGAGTCATGATGGCTTTATTGGTGCTTGTTGACCTGTTGGTTGTTTCCAATCCCTATTATGAATTGCCATCATTGACAAAATAATAAAATCACATCCCATGTATCCCCTTTTTTTTTCCCTTTCAAGTTTTGGTTGAAATTCTGAGATTAGAAGGGATTCTCCAGCCACACCATAGATGGTGGATTAGTTGACAAGATATTCAAGACATGCATTAGAGCTAATCAGAAGATTACTTCAGTCATTGAATCACTACAATTTTAGTCGGCAGGGAACAAAATATCTCTCTTAATATATCGTCTGTAGGAAAGTTTCAAACAGTCTTCTTATATAACATATATGATCACCATTCAATATATATTTAAAGGTAAGAATCAACATTGAAGGAACTTCTTGCGCATATTTGAGTTGCAGCAGACTTGTTCATTTATTTAGATTTAATTTTATCTTCTCTATGAATTAAGGTTTTATTATTTAAATTCAGTATTTGTGCAAAATGTCCTCTATATTTTACTGCATAATACATATATCTCTGTTTTCAACTATGTTCTAGCTATCATTCCTTTGGAACTTATGTAATTTGCAGTTGCATCCAATGGACTATGTTTATCGTCCACAATGACATTAAATAATATGCATTAAGATGATGATAATATAAAATAACTAGTGTGATCATGTATATCATCTGAACATTTCCAAAATGGTAGTCTTATCAATTATGTCTTCCTCACTCATCTTTGCTTAAATTGACACAGCGGGGATCCATTATTTTTGGAACCTTTCTGGACGCAGCATGCGGCTAGTAGTGCAGTGGTAGTAGCAGGGTGGCACCGAATGAGCTATAGTTATAACAATAACGGTTTCATATCAAAGGAGCTAGAAAGGCTCATCCGCAAGCTACACGCAGTTGTAGGGAATGCAGTAACACAAAACAGATATATTATTTTTGGTGCGGGTTCAACCCAAGTCATTAATGCTGCAGCTTATGCGCTCTCCCCTGATAATTCCTCCTCACCTGCAGGAATTGTAGCTTCAGTCCCGTACTACGCGGTCTGTTCTAGTACCTGTCTTGTAATTTTCACACATGTCTACACTTTGATTCTTGTAGTCATTGATTTGATTCCAAATTGAATTTTGACAGCTCTACCAACAACAAGAAGAATATTTCAATTCGGCAAAATTCAAGTTTCAAGGAGATCCTTATACATGGAGGAACAAAACAGATAGCGGTGCATATACAATTGAGTTTGTAACTGCACCAAACAATCCTGATGGAAGATTAAACAAAGCACTGCTTCAGGGCCCTAATGTCAAAACAGTTTATGATCGCGCGTATTACTGGCCCCATTTTACACCAATTACTGCTCAGGCGGATGAAGATTTGATGGTATTTACACTTTCCAAGCTTACTGGTCATGCTGGCAGCAGATTTGGGTAAAATGTCTGACCACTTCTCTATGTAGTAAATTTACTATTGTAATTTAATAGTGTTATAAGTCTATATCTGCTTTGTTAACCACTATGATGAAAAATGCCCCTTCACGGTTGTTGAATTATATCCTCCCAAAATATAACTAGCTGGGCAACTAAAATGATGAGCAGTTTCAATTCTATTGAGCTTAACAAAAGCAAGCTTACAAGAGTTGTTTGTGTTTTACGCAGGTGGGCTGTGGTAAAAGATGAGACTGTCTTTAATAAAATGACAATACACATGCAGATAAACTCCATGGGGGTTTCTAGAGACACTCAATTGAGAGCTTTTAAGCTTTTGAAAACAGCCCTAAAAGGGGAAGGAAGAGAACTCTTTGACTTTGCCTCCCAGACAATGAAGGCTAGGTGGGAAAAATTGAGCAGCATCATATCTTTATCGAAACGCTTCTCTCTGCAGAAAATCAATCCAGAATATTGCATTTTTTACAGTAAAGTCAGAGAATTTTCACCAGGTAAATCCTTTCAATCCTCACTTTAGACCTAAACCCATAGTCTCTACTAGTGTTTCCTACATGTTTAATGTTATGCTGGCCATTCAGTGTAGTCAACTAAAATATTGGTTGTGCATAGCATTGGATTTTGGAAGTAGCAAATAATTAAAAGATCAATTCACTCCTGCAGAACTTGACTTTTTTCTTATTAGCTTAGGATCTTCAAACTTTTTAATTGTGTTTTTTCAAGATTCTACAACATTTAAATCTTATTTGTACCTATCTTTCCAACTTTTATCTTTATTTATATTCTGCTGCTGGTGGAAAAGTATGCCTAATGAGGGAGTTAATCCATTATTTAGTTCAAAAGAGAAGACCTTTCTTCTTGCCCAAGCAGTTATCTCCAAGACATTCAACCCTGACAAGATGAGCATTTCAAATATATAACTACATCTCTTTTCTTACCATTGCTCTGCAACCATACATAACAAAATGCCTCTAAATAAAAGGATTTATGATTTTAACAAACTTTATCTATGATTATGGCAGCATATGCATGGGTGAAATGCGAGAGAGAAGAAGATAAAGATTGTTATGCAGTTCTTCAGGTAGCTAAAATCACCGGCCGTGCAGGGAATGCTTTTGGTGCAGAAGATCGTTATGTTCGACTAAGTCTAATCAGAAGCCAAGATGATTTCGATATATTAATACAACGTCTGAACAAATTAGTGTCAGAGGAGAATGGTGCCAAAATAATTTGAAGAATGAGATCAACTATCTGTTGATCAAAAGCTGCACCTATTGTTATTATATATATATACTTTGTATTATAGAAACACAAAGATAAAGAGAGCTGGTCATCTACTCCATCAAACCTTTATATTTACTCTTATAATTAGTATATATAATAATTACCTGAAGAAATTAGTCAGATTCCCAAGAAATTACTCTGTTTTTACCTATGTTCTGCAAAGTTTATTGTCTAAGTTAGGGCTGACCAAGTTATTTGTTACATTCTTCCTTTGTTACATTAAGCAAGTTTTTTGCAAACTGATAAATCATGATTTTAAAAGTCTTTAGTTGGATTTCGGCAAGTCATATCATATTCCTTACTGATTCTGAAATACAATTTACAAACCAATATCGCCACAATTACTAAGTCTTAATTCCGAAACAACCAATTAATACGTAATAATCTTTTGTTAAAACATATATAATTTGAACTTACATCATCTTTTAATGTTTAACTTAGCAGGTGCATCGTCGTCATGTTAACTTCGTCAAATTGCAGACAAAAATGATGACAAGGATACGATTAGTAAGAATTTAGTCAGGAGTTGAGGACCTGATAAGATTCAGATATCAGTTACTGGAGTGGAGACTAGGTCTTTGAGGGATTTAAGTGAATCAATTGTCAAACATTTTTATGACTTTTAAGCTAGCAATTATTGCTTAAAACTTTTAGCAGTTTTAACCATTCAAACTACAGTTAAAAATATACTTGGTTTAGCTACTCTCGCACCCTGTGATGATGTAAATTGATCTTTTTGATCTTTTCCTAGGTGAAATAAGGTGGACTTGGTTATATATGTTGTAACCCGGATATCCCAAACTATAATCTATCAAATTAATCATGCAAGCGGAAGCAACTTAAAAAATAAACATCCACACAAGATAGAAGAATTTATGTGGTTCGACATTGAACTTGCCTACATCCATAGAGGAGATGAGAAATCCATTAGTTATAGAAAATTACATCAACACATAATTATCAATAATTCTCACTGAATCTCTCAACCCAACCTAACAGTCAATCTTAAACCAAACCCGAACAATCTTGAGCACTCTCGCTCGGTCTCTATTTGAGCACTCTCGCTCGGTCTCTACAAACCAATCATCATATCTACCAAACCAAACAATCACACACACACCCATGAGGACAATTTTTTTGTCCTATGGGGTGTCTCCACCCAAATCTAACCCTTAGACTACATCTTTTCTCCAAGCATACAAAATCCTATAGAGAAACTCTCTATTTATACTAGTATAAACTTAGCCTCCAAGAATCCCTTTCCTACTAGGATTCTTGTTCACCAAGTCTTCTTGTCCACCAAGCAATAAGCCTAAAAAATCCCAAATCCAAATCTAACTAGGATTTGAGTCAAAATCCTAACAATCTCCACCTTGACTCAAATTCTACCAAATCTTCAATCTTCAAGGACATGCATGGCTCCAACTACGATGAAAGTCTCCCAATCTTCAAGCAATCTTCTATTATGTGTCTCCATCTTCACTGCGTCATCTTCAACTTTAGTTCCGAATTTGATCTTACTTTCCATCCAAATCTGAGCAATCTTCAAAACAATCATCAAGCAGAGAAATTTGGCAATCTCCACAGCAACAAACCTGACGAACCATATCACAAGTTTGGGCTATCGGGCAAGCTCCAATCCATTCAACATGAGCTCTGATACCAATTATTGTAACCCGGATATCCCAAACTATAATCTATCAAATTAATCATGCAAGCGGAAGCAACTAAAAAAATAAACATCCACACAAGACAGAAGAATTTATGTGGTTCGGCACTGAACTTGCCTACATCCACAGAGGAGAAGAGAAATCCATTAGTTATAGAAAATTACATCAACACATAATTATCAATAACTCTCACTCAATCTCTCAATCCAATCTAACAATCAATCCTAAACCAAACCCGAACAATCTTGAGCACTCTCGCTCGGTCTCTATTTGAGCACTCTCGCTCGGTCTCTACAAACCAATCATCACATCTACCAAACCAAACAATCACACACACACACCCATGAGGACCATCCTTTTGTCCTATGGGGTGTCTCCACCCAAATCTAACCCTTAGACTACATCTTTTCTCCAAGCATACAAAATCCTATAGAGAAACTCTCTATTTATACTAGCATAAACTTAGCCTCCAAGAATCCCTTTCCTACTAGGATTCTTGTTCACCAAGTCTTCTTGCCCACCAAGCAATAGGCCTAAAAAATCCCAAATCCAAATCTAACTAGGATTTGAGTCAAAATCCTAACAATATATAACTCCAATCTTAAAATCTATATAGCAACAATAATGATTTGCAAGTGGATCGATGGAGGGTATAACTTTGCTCACAAGAAAGGAATATAATTGGAAAATGAGCAGTTGACACCATTAATTTTCCCACTCGGTCACTTGAGGCTAGAAATGGGAAATTGGCAATGAATTGTGGAAAGAAATGGATGTTTCAAGGCAAATTGCCACTCAAAAGGGAGACTTTTAACAAAATGGGAAGAACCATGAAGTAAATTTAGAGAGCTGACTTAACAACTACTCCCTCCCATTCAAAATAAGTGAAACACTAGGAATAGTACACAGACCAAGGCAATGATTAGTTTGTTTTAAATTTAGTAAAAACTTACTTAAAATGTCTTAATTACCCTTCAAAAAATTTTATAAACAATTAATTTATAAATTTTCTCTCCCTTCCCAACTTTTCAAGATCACTTAAAAGTTCAACCACTTTAATTAAAACTTAGGGGTATATATGGAAAAAAGAGTAAAATTGCATTGGCTTTATAATTGTTTCACTTATTTTGAAAGGCTGCAAAAGTTGAAATGTTTCACTTATTTTGAATGGGAGGGAGTAATTGATTACGGGATGTGATCAGATGTTGTCAGTTAGGATCTGCCTAAGCTCTTTGACTTCACAATTTTATGTCTGGTCAAATATAATGTCTGGAATATCGTGTTGAATTCAGTTTTTAGATCATGCTTTATACAAAATTGAACCCAATTTCTTATATTATCTTGGATATAGTTCTTCCCATTTTTCTTAACCCTGCGGAATAGCAGAATGTACATGATAAGTGCAATAATTTACACTATTTGGACCTCATTTAGATTATATTTTGAGTATTTAAATTGCACTTTCCATTGCTTTTTATGATAATTTCTCACATTTTGTGTTTTTGAGCTTGTAGGTTAATTTGGAGTGATTTTAGGGAGAAAATTGTAACTTTCAATCCGGAGATCCGTTTGAGGTGATTCAAGTACTCATGGAAAGAGGATTCAAGGCCTACAACTTTCATTTAGGACTTGGAAGCTAATTTGGACTTGAAGAGAGTGAAAACGATGAAGGAAGTTGAAGACTTGGCAAAATCCTGATGGAGTCCAACTGGGAGCCCGATTACCCCTCAACTGGGGGTCCGGTTGAAACCTCCAATTTGCGCAAACTCACTGTCCTAATCGGGAGCCCACTTGACCCCCAACCGGGCCCCCGGTTGTGCCTGACGGAAATTCTTAATATTTTTCTCTATTTTCTGATTTTGCCCCTGATTACTCCAAACTATTTTAGGACTTTTAGGATTATGTTTACGACCTTTGGCTCATCAAAACTATTTCCTTGTTGGAGAGAAGATTTCCTTAGAGATCCAGTCTAAGATTTCTTTTCTCTATTCTTTTATGTTTATGTTCTATAATAAATTATTCTTGTGTTTTTATTCATGAGCATGGCTAAATCCCTAATTAGGGTTAAGGTGTAGCCAATTGGGGATTAATACTTGATTTTATGTTTTGAATTGATCTTGTCAAGTTGGATTTGTTTTTCTTGTTCTTTATACAAATTATATGTCTGGCCATCATATAGTTTATCTTAGGTATTATGTCATGTACTGATGGGTGAAGCATAATCTGTGCACTAGGAAAACAAACAGGTTAGACTGGATCAGACATGAATCTTAGGCTAATTTGGTAGATCTTTGATTACTTGTTCTTAATGAATCTAGTTAATTAGGTGTACATCGACATATAGTAAATTTGATTAATTAGGTATTCCTGTGGAGATTTGACGGAGCACATAGGTGATTTAGAGTAATCCTATTTCAACTTTGCATCAATTCAATTCATAGGTTAATTATTGATTTCCCAATTAGGTGAAACCTGAAGCCCTAAGCCATTTAATTATTGTTTTCACATCTTATTCAATTCTCTGCTTTTATAATTTAATTGCTCTTAGTTTTTAATTGTCTTGATAATTTCTCATAATTTCCTTCTTTGATAAAATTAATTATAATAGGGATTAATTGTTTTCTGTGGGTTCGACACCTGGATTACTCTAGGATTTTATTACTTCAACTGACTCTGTGCACTTGCAGATTTGGTACATCAAGTTTTTGGCGCCGTTGCCGGGGAACACTTAAATTTCTATTTTTAATTTGTTCTATCTTTTATTTTTATTTCGTTTAATCTTTTCTTTTCTTTGATTTTTGGTAGTGTATGACAAGAGCAACCACTCATTCTCAAGCTCTTATTCCGTACATCCCTGAAATTGAGAAACTCTGCAAATTCAATCGAGCACAAACAAAACTTGAAAAGCAAAGACAAAAAGAAATCATGGCTGAAGAACAAGTTGTTGATACCAAACCTGTGGGACAATATGCTATCCCGAGTATTAACAATGCTCAGACCAGCATAGCCAGGCCCACCATTCAGGCTCAGAACTTTGACATCAAAGCAGGCCTCATCACAATGGTCCAACAGAATCCTTTAGATGGCAGACCTACTGAAGATCCTTTGCTGCATATAACAAATTTCCAAGAAATTGTGATACGGTAAAGATTCATAATGTTACTGATGAAGCAATTCGTTTACGTTTGTTTCCTTTTTCTCTCGGGGATAAGGCAAAAGGTTGGTTGAATTCTTTTCCTCCAAGCCACTTCAAAACATGGGATGAGCTTACCACAGCTTTTCTGACAAAGTACTTCCCACTTAAGAGAAGCAATAAGCTGAGAACTGACATCACTAGCTTCAAGCAACGTGACAACGAAACGCTTCATGATGCCTGGGAAAGATTTAAGGATCTGCAACGAAAATGTCCACACCATGGAGTTCCAGATTGGTTATTGGTACAAACTTTTTATAATAGTCTTTTATCTCAATGTAAATCCAATTTGAACTCTGCAGCAGGTGGTGCAATATTGAAGAAACTTGTGGTTGAAGCATTGGAATTGATGGAGACTGTGGCATCCAACAATGAAGAATTTTATGGGGAAAGGGATGGATCCAAGAGAGGTTTGCATTCGGTGGATAGTGTTACTATGCTTAATGCTAAACAAGATTCTATTGTTACTTTGTTGAGCAAAGCTAATATTAATGCTATCTCTAACCCCCTAACTCTCAAGTGAGTTGTGATTGGTGTTCAGATTACCATGATAGTTCTGAGTGTCCACATGTATAACAAGCCCAATACGTTACTAATACTGGAAGGCAGCAAAACAATCCTTACCCCAACACTTACAATCCAGAGATGAGAAATCAACCTAATTCTTCTTGGGGGGGTCAAGGTGCTTCTTCTAGTAGGCCTGTGGGTCAACCTAGATACCAACAACCCAGACAACAATTTCACCAACCTCTGCAGCCACAACCACCACATCAAGCACCACAACCTCAACCACCACTTTCAGACAAAAGAGTTGAGAAGCTAGAGGAGATGTTCATGTAGTTCATGCAGAAAAATGAGGCTACCACACAAGTTAGCCAGAACGCTTTACAAATAGCACAATCAAACCAAGACCGCCATTCGAAACCTTGAGGTGCAGGTTGGTCAGTTGGCTAAGCAATTGAATGAAAGATGTAATGGACAATTCCCTAGTAATACTGAGGTGAATCCTAAGGAAACAGTCATGGCTATTTCACTCTATAATGGTAAGGTGGTCGAGCCTGTTAATGAAGAAGATGTGTTGCCCCCACCTTCCCCTGTTAAGCCTTATGTTCCAACAATTCCTTACCCACAAAGGCTTTCCAAAGAGCAATTTGAAAAATACATGCTTGAGAAGTTTGGTAAGGTTGTGAAAGTTGAGAAAAAGAATGGTAGATTTGTGAGAATTGAGGAAGATGATGGTAAGGTTTGGGAAGTTGAAAAGAAAAATGAGGAAACGGCAATCCCACCTGAAGTCACACCTCCTCCTCCTTATCCACAAAGATTTGGAAAAAGATTTTGACAAGTTCTTGAATATCTTCAAAGAACTTCGTATGAACATCCCACTTATTGAGGTTTTGGCACAAGTTCCTTCTTATGTTAAATGCCTTAAGCAGATTTTGTCCAAAAAGAGGAAACTTGAAGAGTATGAAACTATTTCACTTTCTGAGGAGTGCAGTGCCTTGATTCAAAATAAGCTTCCACCAAACCTTAAAGACCCAGGGAGTTTTTCTATACTTTGCACTATTGGTTCTTATGAAATTAATAGAGGTTTATGTGATTTAGGTGCAAGTATCTCACTTATGCCATTGTCTCTTGTTAGGAAGCTTGGATTAGAGATGAAGGACACTAACATTACCTTGCAATTGGCAGATAGAAGCGTCAGGTATCCTGAAGGCATTATTGAGAATGTTTTGCTCAAAGTGGGTAAATTCTATATCCCTGTGGATTTTATTGTGCTTGATATGGAGGAATGCATAAAGCTTATTGTGATTTTGGGTAGACCTTTCTTGCGCACTGCTAGAACTCGCATTAATCTTGAAAAAGGTACCATAACATTTAAGGTGTTGAATGAGAAAATTACTTTTAGTATTTTTGATGATTCAGAATATCCAATCTATGGAAGTTGTTCTTGTTCTTGTATTGATTCTAGTGACAATTTAGTTACTAATGATTTTGAGAAAACTTCTAGTTTGGATTCTTGTGTTAAGGTACTAACAAGTGCAGGCCGAGATGAACCTATTGGAGAAGGAGATAAGAAAAGTGTTCAACCACTTGATAATTGTTCATTGTCTAAGCTTAATGACCAAGTACAAGAAGAAGATTTTGGACAAACTTGCTTGATGCCAACTCCTCCTTTCAATAAGCCTCCTAATCTTGAACCCAATTCTTTCTCTTCTTATTTGGATTATGATTTTATTGGAACTAATCAACTAAATCTGTCTTGCTTGTCTGAATTTGTAGGTGAGAAGAAATTTTTCTTAGGGGATAATGTTTATGACAAAGCCCAACCTTATAAAGATGAAATTGAATAGTGGCCTCACACCCACTCTTCAACCTATGGTTTTGTCGAAAACAAAAATGAGTTGCTCTATGATGATAAATAATTATTATTCGATGAGTGCAAACTCTCGATTTTGGGATCCTGAAGAGTAGCAACAAAGCTCCGTCGAGCCATCTACGTTAAACAAAAGCGCTTGTTGGGAGACAACCCAATTTATAACTCAATTTTATTTTTTATTTTAGTTCTTATATTTTTCTTTTAACTTAAATATACTAATAATTTTATTTTTTTTCTTTATAAGTACATTACATTAGTTCACATGCATGCATATTTTTTTTAGTTAACTTATTTTTTTTTACATGCATTCATATTTTTATTTGCTTTATACTCATATTTAATTCTTTTCTCTTTATTTTTTCTTTTGAATTTCATAATTGCATTATAGCATAATTTGGTGCCCAAAATATTGGTGGAATTAAATTTGTTTGGGCGGACAGCAGAATTTAGTATTTGGGCTGTTAATGCAAGAAAAATTAGAAAAAATTAACAATTAGGCTCAGACTAGAAGTCGGGCCCGGCATGCCCCCTAACCTGGCCCCGAATTGATCTGAAATTAGCAGTTTGGGTTTCTGTTCTAACCCGGCCCCCGACCCGGCGCCAGCTTTCCCCTTCGCAAACCATACCAACGCTTCTATCTTGATCCGGCCCCGGCTTCATCCCTCATCCGGCGCCGACCTCAACCCCATTCGTTTGCGGCAACTTCATCACGATTTGGGCGCCGACCTTCCCTTTAACTCGGCCCCGACCTCGTTTTCGTCCCTGGCAACAGTCAGCTCTGTCCTAACCTGGCGCCAACATCACTCCCAACTCGGCCCTGATTATGCTTCAAGAACCCTCAGCTCGCGTCTCTCTTAAGTCGGCCCCAACATCAAGTTTTTTTCAAGCTTTCTCCAGCGTCAAGTTTACCATCAATATCGAATATAATGGAGTTTACTTTATTTTCTGGTTTTGGTTTTTTTTTTAAGGAGGAAGTTTGCTGCTTTTGGAGTAGAGATTTGGTGCATCGACAAAATAATTAACGAAGTCGGGTGCCGCCATGGGAACATCGATTGGAGCTGCTGTTCCAAACAAGCGCTGACTTCTTTCCACCAAACCCTACCACCTTAGACCCGAATCCCACAATTTGGACAGACCCGACTCAATTACCATTAAAATGGTGGAGTTTATTTATTTTCGGATCGAGACTAATGGACTAATTTCTGTAGCAGTTATTTGGGCATTAATTTAAGGATTTGGCACCAATTATGTTTCTGCATGCACATTACATTTTAGGATTTAGTCTATGCATGGCATTTTGCATACTTACATTTTAATCATAGTTTTTTTTCTTTCTTATTTGGATGATTTTACTAATTACTCATTTTTATTTTCTACTTTTTTTTGTCTTTTGCGCCAATTTTGTAGATTTGAAGCACAATTAAATTCAAAGCAAGCTCCAACATTCTTCTAATTTCGTCAATTATGAGGGAGTTTTCGCTTACTTTTCTTTTTAATTTCTTTTGTGCTCACAACATTGAGGACAATGTTGTTCTAAGTGTGGGGGGGGAGACAAATTGAAATTTGAAATTTTAATTTTTGATAAATTAGTTCTTGTCATCCTAATTAGCATGTTTATTTTGCATTAGCATATCTAATTATTTTGTTCATGCATTTTCTTTTAATTATGTCATGCATTGCATTTGCATTAAGGCATATGTTAGTAATTCCTTTTTAAAATTTTCAAATTTTTTTTGGTTTTTGGCTAACAATTTCGAGAGCTGGATATCATCAATAGTGTCATTATTTTAACAACTTTTACAAATGGTTGCCAAAGTTTGTCAAATGAAGATGATGCTTGTCAATTGGGTACAAAAAATGGTTTTTGCTACTTCTAGAACTTGTGTCGAATCTCTTCGAGACTAATTTGGATTGTGGTATGATTGGTTTGGAATGTATATGTATTGTGTATGGGGATGACTAAGGCGTTTGTTTGGACCGTTAATGCCTTAGGATGCCTACCCTTTTTACATTGTCACTAGTAACCCCTTTGTTGCCTTTTTGAATATATTTAGCCTTTTTCTTTGTTTAACTACACTATCCCAAAGAACCTTGAGCCCGAAAAACAAGTTTTACCCTTATTCATGAATTAGTAAGAGCATAACTTGTAATTAATTGTTCTAATGGATGGTGGAAGGCTAAAATTTTTGAGCCTTATTGTTGATTTCGATTCTTAGTGCTTAATGATTTTTGGTTATTAAAGATTGAGATCAAGATAAGTGTGGGGGAAATTAGGGGGATGTGAAAGTGACATGGTGGATAGTGAAGTGGCTAAAATAATTGTTGAAAGTGAGTTGTTTCCATATAAAAGGGGAGAAAAGATGTCTAAGACATTGTCCCTCTGGAAAATGAAAAAATAAACTGAAAAATGGAACACTCCAAAAGAAATTGGCACTAGTCGTTTATGGAAGATAGGAAATTTTGTAGAATTAGTGGAGTTATGATGAAGGAAGAGCTATCACAAGATTAAATAAGCTCTTGATTATTTGATGGAATAGTTATGCTCTACTAAATTCTTTAATACTTTGATTTCTTTATCCTTTCTTTCTTAACTCACTATCCCTTGGCCCCATTACAACCCTTATAAAGATCTTTCGATTCATACACATGCATATATATTTGGTTAGTGGTTTGATATGGTTGTAGTGGAGATGTAGATGAGATACAAGCCTATGGTAAGTAACTCTAAAAAATTGTTTTCTTCTTACTCTTTTGAGGCAGATGATTTGTATGATGAGCTAACCATTTGTACTTTACTTTTGTTAGATAATGACTTGTTTTGAGAAGTATCCAACCCTTTGAAGTTTGCAGCCTACTTTACTTTAAATCAAATTTTGGAAATTGTTCTTAAATTGTTTTTGGAACTAACTTTCATATGTAGCAATGTTTGTGGGTATCGATAAACCCTCAAGAGACTATAACTCCTCCACTATGTTCACATAGGGGTTTAAAGGCTTGCGTCACGTGCTAAGTGCCGCCGTACACCTACGAAAGTGGAATCAATATCTTGCATTTGTTTGGGATTTTATCTTTGTTTTAATTTTACTTGAGGACAAGTAAAAAGCCAAGTGTGGAGGAATTTCATAAGTGCAATAATTTACACTATTTAGATCTCATTTAGATTATATTTTGAGTATTTAAATTGCACTTTCCATTGCTTTTTATGATAATTTCTCACATTTTGTGTTTTTGAGCTTGTAGGTTAATTTGAAGTGATTTTAGGGTGAAAATCGTAACTTTCAATTCGGAGATCCGTTTGAGGCGATTCAAGTACTCATGGAAAGAGGATTCAAGGCCCTACAACTTTCATTTAGGACTTGGAAGCTAATTTGGACTTGAAGAGAGTGAAAACGATGAAGGAAGTTGAAGACTTGGCAAGATCCTGATGGAGTCCAACTGGGAGCCCGATTACCTCTCAACTGGGAGACCGGTTGAAACCTCCAATTTGCGCAAACTCACTGTCCTAAACGGGAGCCCACTTGACCGCCAACCGGGCCCCCGTTGTGCCTGACGGAAATTCTTAATATTTTTCTCTATTTTCTGATTTTGCCCCTGATTACTCCAAACTAGTTTAGGACTTTTTGTATCCCTATAAATACAGACTTTTAGGATTATTTTTACGACCTTTGGCTCATCAAAACTATTTCCTTGTTGGAGAGAAGATTTCCTTGGAGATCCAGTCTAAGATTTCTTTTCTCTATTTTTTTATGTTTATATTATTTAATAAATTATTCTTGTGTTTTTATTAATGAGCATGAGTAGCTAAATCCCTAATTAGGGTTAAGGTGTAGCCAATTGGGGATTAATACTTGATTTTATGTTTTGAATTGATCTTTCCAAGTTGGATTTGTTTTTTCTTGTTCTTCTTACAAATTATATGTCTGGCCATCATATAGTTTATCTTAGGTATTATGTCATGTACTGACGGGTGAAGCATAATCTGTGCACTAGGAAATCAAACAGGTTAGACTGGATCAGACATGAATCTTAGGCTAATTTGATAGATCTTTGATTACTTGTTCTTAATGAATCTAGTTAATTAGGTGTACATCGACAGATAGTAAATTTGATTAATTAGGTATTCCCGTGGAGATTTGACGGAGTGCATAGGTGATTTATAGTAATCCTATTTCAACTTTGTATCAATTCAATTCATAGGTTAATTATTAATTTCCCAATTAGGTGAAACCTGAAGCCCTAAGCCTTTTAATTATTGTTTTCACATCTTATTCAATTCTCTTCTTTTATAATTTAATTGCTCTTAGTTTTTAATTGTCTTGATAATTTCTCATAATTTCCTTCTTTGATAGAATTAATTATAACTAGGTTCTTAACCCGTGCTTCGCTGCAGGATCAAACAGTTTTATCCAATAATTAATGCATGTATTGACCTTTATAAAGATTGATATGAAAGAGGATAAGATTAATCAAATAAGAGGATAAGATTAATCAAAGTTCAATTAGTAAAAGTTGGAAGTTTCCGAAAGTTCTCTACACTGTAAACTAAAAAGAAAAAAGAAACTTATCTACAACAGTGGTTCTATATTCCTCTCTCCCCTTACAGCCATCTAGACAATATATTTGTAACTTCTGTGAAACCTATTTAGGAAGTTCATAAGTTGCACTTTCTCGAATCAATCGGATATGCTAAAAAATAAAAATGCATGACCTCTTGACCATGTCTTCTGACCAATCCAGGTTGCTCATAAACCAAATTACTATGCACACTTCCATAAGTTGTTGCTCGAGGCTTTGACCGACCAGAACATCACAAAGAAACACCCTTTTTATTACACATACCTCATCCACTTCAATTTCAAAGCTTTCCACATATAAATTACGACAATCGATGAATTTCACTGCAGAAATAGAGTTTGCCAAGTGAAAAAGTAAATACTTTGATTAATTATTTAATCAAATGAATCGATTAATATTGAAAGAATAAGAACTCTGAAGTCATAACAGTTGTTTTATTTGTTTAATAAGAAAACTAAACATATCTCACAACCCTTTTCTTATCAGTAACCAAGCAGAAGATTAAAAGACATGAACATACTTACTAACAGGAACTCTATTGCAGGTCTCTCTTATCCCAACCATTTTCAATTACCTGCGAAAAGAACCCAAACACAAGATAAAAATAAAACCACCTTGGGTAAGATAAAGATCAAGGGAAGAGGAAGACAATTAGACAGTTACACAAAGGAAGAGAACCTTTGTCATTCCTAATGCAAGAACTTCATTGGCTTCACTTTAAATGTGAACCAAATATCTGCACTTCGCTAAAAACAAATGTAATAGAAGAGGAACTTCGTCAAACTTGTCAAATTCTGAAATCAAATTGCAAGAACAACCATCGTGACTTCTAGCACACCAAAGCTACCACCTTGAACATTTTGCCCAATTAACTTTGAGACACTTTCCAAGGTTCTAAATACTACCTTGTATATTAGCACACTAAAATGATGAAATCAAATGATAAATTTTTAAAAGTCCTTTTTTCTTCTTTTCTAATCTCAAGGAAAGTTAATAGTTATCATTGAACCAAATCATTGTTGTTTCTAAAATCATAGCCTTCAACATTACATAGGAAAGCACATCAAAATAGCAATTCGAATAGAGACTGAATAACCAACCACGTAAAGTCACAATGAGTAAATACTACATAGGATTTGAATAATGGCCTACTAAATAGCTTGAAGAGATTTTGAAAAGCATGCAACCAATTTGACCATTAGTTCGCTAGTAACTAATCAAGCAATAATAAGAGTAATAACAGAATAGGTACTCACAATATTCTACACTATTATCTATCTTGGGCATTCCCTGCATTAACAAATCTAAGAAGTTTATAACAAATATAATTTGAAATTTAAATGATATTAGAAATCTAATGCAACTATGGTACTTAACCATTCAGAGTATCAAGCATTAACAATGAAGTTGATAAGGTGCAATAGTTGATGTTAGATATTACATTGCTATATATCTCCAAACCCTATGCAGCAAAAGATATCTTGAAATTTATCAAGATGACCAACCCAATATTTGCTCAAATTTTTAATATAGGTATAGTTGGAAACATGTATCAACTATCCCATATAAATAGCCATGTAAAATCTCACACACAAACACGATTAGCACAAAGCAACAACTCCCTGATGAAAAGTTATGATGTTCCATTATCTAATGGATTCTCTACTTATTTCTGGAGAGACATCAGCGAAACAAACACAAAGTCTTGGATTTCCAAAATTTATGGTAGGATCAGCTGTAGTTTTTGGAGGATTTGTTCCTATGCAGCCAAAACCAAATACACATACCCAAAAGTAGACAGATGTGTCCAAGTAAATCTATTTTTATATTTAAATCCAAAAATTCAACCAGTCAAATAGAAACTTTTTGAAAAAAGTGGTTGCAAGGCCTCAATGGTATCAAATTGGACAGACATACTTCAGTGCCGCTGAAAATAAACAGATACAATAATCAAGTTCTGTGAATCTAAACCAGACCAGATATCAGTAAAGTACATGCCTGAATTTGGCACCATTCTTTGGATTTGAAGGCAGCCTAGTAAGCCCTGTGGCAGAAAAACTTTCTCTGAGATTTAAGTGATAGTTGTATATCTCATTATCACTAATGCCTGCAGCAAATGAAGAATTTAAGAATAGACATAGCAAATCTGCAACAAAAATATGGGGAAAAGAAAATTGAGCATGCCTCTTAAATCATCCGTATGACTGAATTAAAATTTCAGCCCAAAATACATATTACAAATCATTGAAAATATGAACCAAAAATCAAACCTCAATTATTTTCATTTTCACTTCGCTGACTTCTGCTCTCACTCCATGTATCTCTCTTAGTGCTTCCCTACATAACTCAAAGGTAAAAACAAATCCAAATCTATGAAAAATAAACATCACAAAAAACCCAAAACTCAATGGAGGAAATTTAAAAAATGAATCTTGGGAGATTTGGGTCCTTTTCCTGTCTGAAATTTTACCACCACTCCATCATAGAGACCAAAATCAAAACATCCACTAAACAGGCAGACTACCAAAATCAAAACATGCAAGTTGTTCTACCTTCCCATCTTGAAGCCTAGCCTACACCAATCATCTTAAAATTAGTTATAAAGGCGAGAGAACGAAATTATTTGACATGCATGTCTATCATAAACAGAATAATCACAAAACAGAAGTAAAAAAATATTGGGCAAAAGATAAATTTCATACCATTTTCCTTAACCGAGCCTTAAAGCCTCATTTCTTTGCTTTTTTCTCTACACCTACACTCCCCAATGACAAACCCATAAGTAAAATTTTTGAAGTCCAAACAGGAAAATATAATTTTTCATCTAGAAAAGATATTGTCATTTTTAACTTCAATGAAAAACAAAATCAAAGATCAAGTTTACGTACCTGCGATTTTTGAAACCAAACCTTGATCTGTTTTGGTTCAAAAAGAATGGGGCACTCCTCTTCAGTCTCCATTATCTTTCATCAAACAAAATCAAAGAAGTCCCAAACAAAAAAACAACCAAATTTATCTGATCAATCCCTTCTTCATAGATTCCATGGGTCGAGTGATAACTGGCTTAAGATTAAAATCAAAATCAGTAACAAATTTGACATGCAATCACAATCTCCTGACAAGGGAATTCCGTAGAGAGAAAGAGAGATGAAAAAAAAAAGATTTGGAAAAATTGGAGAAGGAGAATCCCGAAAGGAGCGGCCTTCAATTGAATAAAGAAGGGAGGGGACTGGATTTGAAGATTGAGAGAAGAGAAGAAGGATCAAGAAAGGGGGTTTCAGTAGAGAGAGAAGAAATATGGAGTAGAGGAGATGAAGAGAAAGAGAAAACAGAATGGAAGAGAGAAATACGATCAGGAAGGAAAATGAAAAAAGAAAATGAATTGAAAATTGAGAGAAAGATAAGAAAAAAGAAAGAATTGACATGTCCATCAATCAAAACTAACATCCATCAATTTGTTTGGCACGGGGCGCGAAAAAATGACTTTCTCAGTAAAGTAAAGCTTTAAATTGAAAAAATTGGTTGTAGAAACTTGGCTTATGAGCCGAAAATGACCTTGTTAAGTTGGTTGGCTTGCCTATATGAGCTGAGCCACTTATCTCAAGGGGAGAGTTATATAAAATGGCTAAGCCAAGCCAATAATCAATATATCAGCCAAGCCAACTCTCACTCAATCAAAACTCAACACTTTTTTTTTTGCCAGAAACGCTTTTTATATATTATATAGTGTATATATATTAAATAATAACAAAATGCCACAACACCAATTAAACAACAACAAACATAAAATGAATGTCAAGATGAATGACAAAATTAAACAAAATTAAATCTAACCTACTTAAATAAAATAGCAAAATTAACCACTCTAGATGACAAAATAATTTATCTAACCCAAAGATAAAGCAAGGTGCTAAAATCAATTTAATCCGAGCAAGGTGCTAATCCAAGATATCAATATAATCTAATCCAATAATAAAGCAAGATGCCAATATCAACACCTCATCCCTCAAAATGCCAAAATCACCCCAACACTTCACATTGAAAAAAAAAAACAAATTGCTTTATCAAATATGTAATATGGCTACTTAATTGGCTACTAAATCAAACTAAAATTAAGCTTGTTAAATCATGACAGTCAACATTCCATACTAATAGTAATCCAATAAAACTAAGCCTTGATTATGTATGCTAAAAACTAAACCAATTTATATTTAAGTACAAAGGGGTCAAAATTTCAACATCATAAGACAAAAACCTATTTGATAAGAGAGACAAATAGAGTGGAAGAGTCACCTAAAACCCTAAATCAAATGAAAATAACTATAACTCAATCTAAATAGGATTAGTTTAAAATTAATAAGAAATTATGTCCCTAAGACCACCATAATCAACTCACCTATGATTTAAATCAAAAATAATTTAAATCAACAACAATATCTCTCTAAATACTAAGTAAAATAAAATAATGGCTAAAGGAGACAATAAAATGACATGACATGAAATTTAAACCCCAAACATGACATGACAAACCCTAAATAAGAGGAAGTATTGTCTCCCATGACATGAAAGCCAAACCCTAACAAAAAAAATGGCACAACATGAAATCAATATTCAATAATAATCAAATATGTAGTTTGTCTAAGTTGGCTACTAAATCAAACTAAAATTAAGCATGTACATGACAATTCTACACTAATCCAACAAAACTAAGCACTAATTAAGTATGCTAAAAACTAAACCAACCTCTATAAATACAATACTAAGGGAGACAAGAAAAAAGACATGAAAAGAAATCTAAACCCTAACCATGACATGACAAACCCTAAGTGAGATGAAGCATTGTCTCCCATGATATGTAACCCAAAGCCTAACAAACAATATAAACCCTAAGTGAGATAAAAGAAACGCTCAAAAAAAATATTAAACCCTAGGTGAGATAAAAAGAAAAAACATGAACAACCATATTCACCCTTGCCAACTACACCAAATTACATGAAAACCAATGGGGGAGGACAAAAAAGGATTGGAATGCCCGGATTACCCCTAAGAGTTCAACGAAATAACAAAAAAACCATACGCAAAAAGACCAAAAAACCATGCAAATAGTGCCCCAAATGAATGTGGTGAGAGAATAAGGTTGCCCTTGGTGTAATTCACACTTCAACTATTATTGCTTGTCTAGATATGGATTAATTGTTCTCTGTGGGTTCGACACCTGGATTACTCTAGGATTTTATTACTTCAACTGACTCTGTGCACTTGCAGATTTGGTACATCAGTACAATTGCATGATCTATGAAGCCATACCAACATTTAAAAATTGACTTATCAGTCTTTTTGTCCCCTTAAACTATTGTGTCAAGTGTACATTTTGTCCACTAAAATTCAAATTTTGACAACTTATCTAGTGAATTTCCAAACTCAAAACAATTTACTCCTTGAAATAATAGGTGACAAATTGTTGCAATTTTAGTTTAGAAACAAAGTGTCGTTCGCTCATAATAATGGGAAAAAAGCTAACAAGCCTTTAAAAATTTCTCATTTCAGATGTGGATGTTGTTTTCACCATATATGCCAACCCTTTGCATTCTTAACCCGAATTAATTTTTGGTCACATGCAACCCTGCTCGTGTAAAGATGATCGTCGATTGACAATGGGGTTCTATTATTTTCAATTGATTATTAGTATTACTAGGTTTTGGCCCGCGCTATGCCATGGGCTTGGGTTCTCTAATCCGGTGATGGATAAGAAGTGTGCAGAAATTTAAGAATGATGTCATATTGTAAATAGAAAAGATATTAGGATACGGAATATAAAAATGATACTGTGTTCCTTCATCGCAACATGCAAGGATTTAACAATGCAAGAAATACCTATAGATAACAATATACCAAATGTAAGAATTTAATTGTAAATAACAATGCACGAAATGGCCAGCGCTACTTCGCGAGGGAGAATAAATGTATGTTCGAAAATGGTTTTTTTTTTTTGGATAAATATGTATATTCATCCAGTAGCAGGAAAAAGAATTGCTACTCAAAACTGTCTTTACCAGAGAAATCAGTCGCAAGAATAGCAACTACTTAAGGCCAAGTAGTTTGAGTCTAATAGAATCTGCCACCACCTGGAAAGTTTGATCAACAGTCCTCATCTTCTTCTGAAAAATTCGAGCATTGCGTTCTTTCCAAACAACATAAACATAAGCATTCCAAGCTAACTTCAATACTAAAGAGATGAGAGATTTCCCTTTGAGTTTTATAGTAGCCCATTGGTATTCACTCTGCCAATCACCAACCGACTTTGTCAAACTGCAAGCTCATAAAATCCTTTCCCATAACTTCTTTGAATAGTCGCACGCAAAGAAGATTGATAGGCCCTTGATATGGTGCTAGAGGGGGGTGAATAGCACTTTTAAACAATTTATGACAAGTACAAGAACTTTGGTAAAAACCGGTTAGAGGTAGATAAGAAATAAATGAGATATGAAGGTAGAAAATGGAGAATGATGAACAACAATGTAAAAGGAAGGTTTAGAGAAAGTAAATGCTCACAATTTATAGAGGTTCGGTGTTAGAATACCTACTTCCTCTACCTTGATCTCCCCAATCAAGGATTTTAGCCAAATCCACTAAACCGGTGAAATGAGCTTCCACCAAGCCTTTTACAAATTGAGCTCTCCCCAAGCTCTAAATCTTCAAATCAAGTTGAACCCAACTTAATCTACCCAAGAAAAGATGAATGAGAAGTACAATGATCTCCCAAAGATCCCAAGTACAAAGATTTAGCACAACAAGTTTTCTCTTACAAGTGTAGTAAATGAAGAACAAAGAGAAAATGATGATTTTAGCTTCAATAGATGATCAACAATGAATTTCTCTCTCTTAGAAGGCTTCAAATGGCATTTATGATGTGTATTTATAGCCTCTCACATGTTTCTAGCCGTTGGAGTTCAAATCTAGCCGTTTGGAGCCTTTCGGAGCCTTTTTCAGTTTTTTGAAACTAGCTGTTATTTTGTCTTGTAATGAGCGGGTGACAGTTTTAACATCAGGTTTAGTCGACTAAAAGTGTACTGCATAACAGGTTACTGTTCATACAGATTGGGCACATCCGGCTTGGCACTTTAACGCCAGTTCTAGTCGACTAAAATCGTCCAGGCTCCAATTTTCGAATATTTGTCTTTCTTTGCATATTTCTTCAAGGTAACCCTTATGTAAGGATCTCCAAACTTCATATTAATCTTCAATATTATTTAAGGCTTTCTCCAAATTCGATTTTTGCACTCCAAATAAATTCGAGAGTTTATCTTTGAAGGCTACACACTTAATTAGACTTAATTAAATATCAAGGGAAAGATGTTTTGTAATCATCAAAAATTACATGGAGTCAACAATCTCCCCTTTTTGATGATAACAAAACACCCCTTGCAACAAAGAGTGTTAAGTCTAAAACATTTCACTATATACAATTAAACTGTATAAGATATGCATAAATTTTAACCTATGGAAAGCTCCCCCTAAAATGATGCATATTTAAAAAAAAAGATTGCAAGAGCTCCCCCTATAAATATGCTATCCTACCTACAAAAAATTTCAGCACAATATTCCAACCATATATACAAAACAATGTATATCAAAAAAAGCTTCAATCATGTTATTCATCAAATGCAATAGACTATACTAATATCATGTAGATAATATAAATAGCCAAAGTTTTGGAAAATTACAACCCCTATACAAACTGATTTCCATGAGCATCAAAGTTTGCTCAAATTACATTAGTTCTAATCATAATAGCCCAAATATAAAAAAAAAAAATTCCAATTAGCTTTCCGACACTCCCCTTATAAACACAACTCTTTCTCCCCCTTTTTGACATCATCAAAAAGAAGATAAAAGAGTAAAAAAAAAGGGAATGTATAAACCTAAGGCAGCAGTTTACAAAACCTTTTAGGCACAAACAAATAGAAGCTGCAAAATGCAAAAAACAGTTGAAAAAAAATTTTCATTTTTTCTTGCTGGTTTGAGGTTTGGGCTTTTTGGCTCTTGTGTAAAAGCGGGGAGCTGTATGTTTAATCTTGGTGCCTCGGGAAGTGGAGTTCTTGGTCAAGGATCTAAGGCTTGTAGCTGCATTTTCCTTGTAAATCACCATGGCAAGAGAAGGAACTGGATTCTTAGAAGCTCCTTCATTTCTGTCTTCTTCAGCTTCATTTTCTTTCCCATTTTCAGCCCCAGTAGCTGCATCCCTATTACCCGACACTTTTCTTTGCAGACATGCAACTTCTTCAGTGAGTGATTCTACTTTTTCAGTGAGTGATTGCACATTTTCTTGTAGAAATCTTAGAGGACCATAAACCATTTCACGAATACATTTCTGAATTTTTGAGTCAATAGATTCACTGTTTTCTCTTGTTGTACTAGTTTCAGCGTCAGAATCTTTCTTCTTCCAATTGTTGTTAGGCCCTTGTTCATAATGCATTCTTGTTAAACTTGTAGAATTAATGGGAACCAAATTTTCTCTTCTATTGTTCTGTTCAAATCTTTCATTCCAAAACTCACTCTCTTTAAAAATTTCAGTAACCACATTTCCATAAGCAGGAGGATATCTTTTGTTCTTGGCAATCTGTCTAAATCTGCATATAAGATACATGGCAGTGTTGAATTTAGCTCCAGAGAGAGCTCAATGCATGAGCCACAAGTCTTCCTGAGATACTACAGTTAGACTTCCCTCTCGGCAATCCAGAATGTTGCCAACAAACATGTGTAAAAGCCTCATTTCAGCATTCATCAACTTACTGACTGGTGATGGGGATTTGTAAGGCTCACTAGTTCCAGATACTAACTGCCATGCAGCATCCCAATTGAATTCAGTAGGCTTTCTATACTCCCCTTCTTCAAATTCAATTTCCAAAAACTCTCATAGATCCTTAGTAGTAAGAGTCACTACATTTCCCCCCACAGAACAGGATATACACTCACTATTTGTCTACTTAGTCTGCCTTTACCAACAACAATTCCCGAATAAAATTTCTTAAGCAGATCCTCACAAACTAAATTTCTGGAAAAACATGCAATCTTATACCATTTCATCCTTTTCAAAATTCCTTCAAGAGATCTAAATTGCTTTAAAAACTTCTTGTTCAAAAAATCGGCCACAACACAATTTGGACATATCTAAATTATTTGCAGCAGTTGTTCCAGTACCTGAAGGAGCTTCGAGCTCCTCCTCTGCTGCAATTGGTTCTGGTGGAGGCTTCCTCTGTTTCGCTGGCTGCTTCTGTCTACGAGGTCTGTAAACTCCTCGTCTTCGAGTAGTTTTCACATATTTTTCTTCCCCTTTGTTTCCTTTCGTTTTAGCTGCTATCTTTACCTTTTTCTTAATTTTCTTTTTCGGTTCCAAATTCCCTTTGTTAGCTACTGACTTCATCTTCATGATAGGTGTCGGTTCAGTTTGCTTCGCCGGTGGTTGCTGCTTCTTGCACGGAGCCATTGTTTCCGGCGAACCAAGGTCGGGTGAAGTGAGGTTTCGGTTTGGGGTTTCAGATTTGGAAGCTGGGGATTTCGATGAAGGAAATTTAGGATTTCCAACGATTAGACTTGGGTTTTCAATGGGTATAGGAATTTATTAAATCTATGAGAAAACCAAGCAAAAAATCGATGGATTAAGAAAAAATTGTGTCTGCGTTTTTTAGAGCAAAAAAATTGAGCAGCAAGAGAGAACGAAGAAATTTGCGCCGCTGGAGAGAGAAAGACTTAAAAGAAGGTTTTGAGTTTAGGTTAAAAAAAAGGCTTTGACTTTTAGTAAATTAATTAAAAAAGAAATTTTGAAATTCAAAGCAAACAACTCCAGCACGTGTTGTTTGAAAAAGATTTGAAATTTAACAAACAAAAAGAGACAAAAAAAGCACGTTTAAAAAAAATGGTATATGGCAAAACGGTTTTTTTTTTTTTTAAATTGTTTTGGGCCTTTATATACATATAAGGCCTGAACACTTTTAGTCCAAAAAAAATTAAAACTGCCTTAAGAGGGAAAGTCTATTTTAGTGTAAAAGTAAGGCTATTAATCAAGAACTAATAAATTCAACAAACTTATTAGATCATGCAAATGACAAATTAAGCATAATAAGATTATTCACATGATAAGTCAAAGAATTTATCCATAGATCACAAAAATTATGGAGTCAATCAATGATAGGCAATTTAAATTTCATGACTACATATCATACCAAGTTCTCTTCTAATTTTGCAATATTGGTCCTCATGCAATGGTTTAGTGAAAATATCCGCTAATTGATGCAAAGTATCAACAAAATCAACTTTAATATCACCTTTAAACACATGATCTCTTATGAAATGATGTCTTATTTCTATGTGTTTAGTCCTAGAGTGTTGAACCGGATTTTTGGATATATTAATGGCACTTGTATTATCACAATATATAGGCACTTGATTCATAGGTATGCCAAAATCACTAAGTTGTTGCCTAATCCATAGAATTTGTGCACAACAACTACCTAGAGAAATATATTCGGCCTCGGCGGTTGAAAGTGCAACGGAATTTTGTTTCTTACAAGACCAAGATACAAGCATGTTTCCTAGGAATTGACATGTACCACTAGTGCTCTTCCTATCAATCTTGCTACCGGCAAAATCCGAATCGGAATAACCAAAAAGATCAAAAGATGACCCTCTAGGATACCACAAGCCTAAAGTTTGAGTATTTAAAAGGTATCTAAAGATTCTTTTAATAGCAGTCAAATGTGATTCCTTAGGACATGATTGAAATCTAGCACAAAGGCATACACTTAGCATAATATCCGGTCTACTTGCGGTTAAGTAAAGAAGTGAACCAATCATACCTCTATAAAGCTTTTGATCCACATCTTTGCCTTTCTCATCTTTGTCAAGCTTTGTTGAGGGGCTCATTGGTGTTCCAATTCCCTTCATATTTAGCATCCCAAACCTCTTAAGCATGTCCTTGATGTACTTAGCTTGGTTGATGAAGATGTCATTCTCACTTTGCTTGATTTGTAGACCAAGAAAGAATTTCAACTCTCCCATCATGCTCATTTCAAATTCACCTTGCATATCCTTAGCAAAATTCTCACACAACTTTTCATTAGTAGCACCAAATATAATATCATCAACATATATTTGCACAATAAGATGATCATGCTTGCTCTTTTTAATAAAAAGTGTTGTGTCAACACTTCCTCTTGTAAAACCTTTTTCAAGTAAGAATTTTGAAAGCCTTTCATACCAAGCTCTAGGAGCTTGTTTTAAACCATATAAAGCTTTATGCAATTTATAAACATGATCAAATTTTTCATAATACTCAAAACCGGGAGGTTGTTCAACATACACTTCTTCTTGAATATGACCATTCAAAAATGCACTCTTAACATCCATTTGAAACAATTTAAAGTTCATGTAACATGCATATGCAAGCAATAGTCTAATAGCTTCTAATCTAGCTACGGGTGCAAAGGTTTCATTAAAGTCAATACCTTCCTCTTGATTGTAGCCTTGAGCAACTAACCTTGCTTTATTTCTTACCACATTTCCCAATTCATCCAAATCATTTTCAATATCATCAAGAAAAATAGCATAAACATTTTCAAATCTCTTGCCAATGAATATAATTTTGTTAGTATCAATGTCCATCACAAAGCATACATGAGAATCAAAGCAAACTCTAAAACCTTTATCACATAATTGACTAATGCTTAACAAATTATGCTTTAAACCTTTAACAAACAAAACATGGATGGATCCTTTGGAGTTGTCACCAAAAGTTACCTATGGTTCCAATTCCTTGGAAGAGTTACCTATGGTTCTGATTCCTTGGATGGATCCTTTGGAGAAGAGTTAGAAGAGTTTTAGAAGACTTTTAGAAGAGTTACCTATGGTTCCAATTCCTTGATAAGACTTTTAGAAGAGTTACCTATGGTTCCAATTCCTTGGATGGATCCTTTGGACTTGTCACCAAAAATTACACTTCCTCTTTTGTTTGTATCAAGCTTGTTAAATAAGCATTTATCTTCGGTCATATGCTTTGAGCAACCACTATCCAAGATCCATGGTTGCCTTCCTTTTGGTTGAGCCTTAAAACATTTCTCCTTTTGCTCATGCTCAACCTACAAAACATATTTTTAGTTTTGAGTTTTAGGTACCCATACTTTGATGGGTCCTTGGGGGTTAGTAAGCACATAAGAGCCTTTTGGCACCCAAACCATTTTGGTTTTGGAGGGGTTTCTCTTCTTATCATAGCAATTATAAGATAGATGCCCCTTTTTGCCACACGCAAAGCAATAAGAATTATATGCATAATATCTTCTTTTAAAAGAGGCATTTTCTTTTGGTTCCTTTTTCTTTTCATTAGCTAATTTGAGAGTTAAATCATCAAGAGCTATTTTCAATCCAACATTCCTACTCTCTAAATCAACATAATCATTTTTAGCATGCTCAAGTTCTACTTGAAGTAAGTTCCTATGTTCAAGCACATCAACATACTCACATTTTATCTTATCAAGTTCAAAATTTAACAAATTTGCTTCCTTTTTCAACTTCTTGTATTTAATAGCAAGTTCTTTAAAATCATTAAGCAAGCAATCATAATCATCAATATCATCATCATTATCATCACAAATTATTGGTAAAATGGGAGTTACCTCAATCTCATCATCTTTTGCCATCAAGCAAAGGTTGGCCTTTTCTTCCATGTCACTTTGCTCACTTCCGGATGTAGAGCAATCACTATCGGACCATGTAGCCACCATTGCTCTCTTTTCTCTCTTCTTCTTATCCATCTTGTCCTTCTTTGAATTTCCTTCCTTAAGCAATGGACAATCATTCTTGTAATGACCCGACTTTTTGCACTCAAAGCAAGTCACATTATCACCTTTCTCATAGTCACTTTTGTTTTTGCCTTTCCATGAAGATCTATGTTCTTTCCTAAAGCTTCTTCTTGCTTGCCTATTGTTTTTCATAAATCTCTTGAATTTCCTAGCAAGCATGGCAATTTCCTCATCATCACCACTAGAAAGATTTCCGGAATTCTCATCATTGACACTCATTTTCAAGGCTAGATTTTTCTTCTTTTCCTTAGCCTCCTTTTTCTCTTCCTCTTCTTCCTCTTTCAATTTTATCTCATAAGTGAGGAGAGAGTCACAAAGAGTATCCAAAGATATTTCATTCAAGTCCTTAGCTTCCTCAATAGCGGTTACCTTTGCTTTCCAAGTTTTAGGCAAGCTTCTAAGGATTTTCTTCACTTTTTCACTTTCCGGAATGTCTTTGTTGAGATGCTTCAATTGGCTACAAATGTTATTGAATCTTTGAAACATGTTGGAGATGCTTTCATCGGATTTCATCTTGAACATCTCATATTTGTGAACAAGAATGGTGATCTTTGACTCCTTTACTTGTGAAGTTCCTTCATGAGTCACTTTCAACTTATCCCAAATTTCTTTAGCACTTTCACAAGTAGATATTCTATTATATTCGGAAATAGTAAATGCACAATGTAAAGTATTGATAGCTTTGTAGTTGACTTGTACCTTTTTTATGTCATTTTCATTCCAATCCCTCTTTGGCTTGGCTATTGTCTCATGAGTAGTAGCACTAAGCATTGTTGGGATGTATGGACCTTCTTCAATCACATCCCACATAGAAAGATCATTTGCCCTCATGAATGCCTTCATTCTATTTGCCCAAAATTGGTAGTTGTTTCCATCAAAAAGTGGTGGCCTATTGATGGATAGACCTTCCATGGGCAAGTCACTTGAAGATGCCATTGGTTGGATCTTTCCCAAGGATTTTAAGCCTTAAAAATTGGTTAGGCTCTGATACCAATTGATAGGCACTTGATATGGTGCTAAAGGGGGGTGAATAGCACTTTTAAACAATTTATGACAAGTACAAGAACTTTGGTAAAAACCGGTTAGAGGTAGATAAGAAATAAATGAGATATGAAGGTAGAAAATGGAGAATGATGAACAATAATGTAAAAGGAAGGTTTAGAGAAAGTAAATGCTCACAATTTATAGAGGTTCGGTGTTAGAATACCTACTTCCTCTACCTTGATCTCCCCAATCGAGGATTTTAGCCAAATCCACTAAACCGGTGAAATGAGCTTCCACCAAGCCTTTTACAAATTGAGCTCTCCCCAAACTCTAAATCTTCAAATCAAGTTGAACCCAACTTAATCTACCCAAGAAAAGATGAATGAGAAGTACAATGATCTCCCAAAGATCCCAAGTACAAAGATTTAGCACAACAAGTTTTCTCTTACAAGTGTAGTAAATGAAGAACAAAGAGAAAATGATGATTTTAGCTTCAATAGATGATCAACAATGAATTTCTCTCTCTTAGAAGGCTTCAAATGGCATTTATGATGTGTATTTATAGCCTCTCACATGTTTCTAGCCGTTGGAGTTCAAATCTAGCCGTTTGGAGCCTTTTGGAGCATTTTTCAGCTTTTTGAAACTAGCTGTTATTTTGTCCTGTAGTGAGCGGGTGACAGTTTTAACATCAGGTTTAGTCGACTAAAAGTGTACTGCATAACAGGTTACTGTTCATACAGATTGGGCACATCCGGCTTGGCACTTTAACGCCAGTTCCAGTCGACTAAAATCGTCCAGGCTCCAATTTTCGAATATTTTCCTTTCTTTGCATATTTCTTCAAGGTAACCCTTATGTAAGGATCTCCAAACTTCATATTAATCTTCAATATTATTTAAGGCTTTCTCCAAATTCGATTTTTGCACTCCAAATAAATTCGAGAGTTTATCTTTGAAGCCTACACACTTAATTAGACTTAATTAAATATCAAGGGAAGGATGTTTTGTAATCATCAAAAATTACATGGAGTCAACAAAGATATGGTCCCTGCTCTCAAAATGTTGCCCACAGAGTACACAATCAAGGGAATCAAGTTGTATATTCCAGCTTCTTAACCTGTCTTTGGTAGGTAATCTATCCGATATAGCCATCCAAGCAATTATAGAATGCTTAAGAATATAACAAGAAAACCACACCAACCTCTGCCAATTCCAGCTCCTGCAGATGATGATCTGATGGTGTTTACACTCTCCAAGCTAACTGGTCATGCTGGCAGCAGATTTGGGTAAAAAGTCTGACCACTCTTCTCTAGTAACTACTATGATGAAAAATGCCCCTTCATGGTTGTTGAATTATAGCCTCTCAAATATAACAACTATCTAAGCAACTAAATGAGGAGCAGTTTCATTTCTATTGAGCTTAACAACAGTTGTTTATGTTTTACATAGGTGGGCAGTGGTAAAAGATGAAACTGTATTTAACAGAATGACAACACACATACGGCTAAAATCCATGGGTGTGTCTAGATATACTCAGTTAAGAGCTTTTAAGCTTTTGAAAACAGCCCTAAAAGGACAAGGAAGGGAGCTATTTGACTTTGGATACCAGACAATGAAGACCAGGTGGGAAAGATTGAGTAGCACCATATCCTTGTCAAAACGCTTCTCTCTCCAGCAAATCAATCCTCAATACCGCACTTTTTACAATAAATTCAGAGAATTTTCACCAGGTAAATCCTTTCAAACCTTAGTTTAGGCATAAAACTATAGTCTCCTGATCCTCCAGTGTTTAGTACATGTTATTTAATGTTATGCTAGCCATTCAGTGTAGTCAACTGATATATTTGTGCATAACAAAATAGGCATTGGATTTTGGAAGTAACAAACCATCAAGAGATCAATTCACTTCTTTAGAACTTGATTTTCTTATTAACTTACGATCTTGAAGATTAATTCTGTTGTTTCAAGATTCTATAACATTTAGCTTTGTAATAGTGAAGAAGACCATATTTTATCCTCTGCAAGACTTAGAAATTAGAATAATAGTTCTAGACAAATCATATTGTGCAAACGAAGGTGACACTAAATCGCCCAAGCAGAAACTATCAGATAAATGTTCATTCTCTACTTTGAATTACTAACATAGCTGCCTATTGACAAAAAGTAGTTTTCAAGTTTTTTCTGGCTAATTTATATATCCCGGTTCATTCCTGCAGCAAATTACCTATTTATACAACTTTTTATCTTTGTTGTCCTGGGTGGAAATGGATGCTTAAGCAGGGAGTCAATCCATTATTATGTTCCAAAAAAGATGAGAGTTTTAGCATTAAGTAAAAAGATTTATGATTTTGACAACTTTATGAAGATGGGAGCATATGCGTGGGTGAAATGTGAGAGAGAAGAAGACAGAAATTGTTATGCACTTCTCCAGGCAGCTAAAATCACCGGCCAAGAAGGAAATGCTTTTGGTGCCGAAGATCGCTATGTTCGACTCAGCCTGGTCCGAAGCCAAGAATGAGATCAGTAGTTTGTCGATCAAGAGATTATTCACCTGTTGTTATTACTTTGTAATATAGAAACACAAGATAAAGAGCAGGGGTTATACTTATACCCTTGTAATGTTCCTTGCTGAAGTTTTAAGCAGTTTCTCATCATATTCGATTGGTTTCTTATCTTTGTAATAGGTGAAGTCTTGAGCCTTAGTTTTTCTTCTCACTTTTTCACACCTTTCCATATGAATCTAACTAATTAAATTACCATGCTAAGCACATTATAATTATTTCCTTTTCCGGTGAATAGTTCAACTGCTGATTATGGAACAAAACTAACATGTTTTCTTTTCTGGAACATCATTTACTGAAGGGTCCATCTATTGTAATCTGACTAAGTAATGGCAAAAGATAAGACAGGCAATTTGGTCCTATATATGCTACCCACCACAAACGGCAGAAATTTCTTGAGGAGATATTCCTAAAATTAATCATTTCATTCTTAGAACATATCTCAAAGAATAGTTTAAAGAGAGTGTTTAATTTGGACAAAACAAAAATAGACTGTTTAAGATAGGTGATTCAGTTAGAGAAACACTGCAACTTAAGTTTGCAGTTTTGCACCGTGTAAAATCCAAAATGAAACTATCAGTCAAGTGTTTCTTTCTCATCTCTGAACATCAAGCACAAACTTGTAAGTCTCTTCAACATTAGACATGCAAATGTTGTTACCATTTCTGCCTGCAACTCTATATATAGAACAGAAGAGATACATACTTGATTTTAACAACTTACCAAGTATAATGGAAGATTATATAGATTGTTATGCATTTCTCAAGGGAGCTAACATATCATTTGCTGTCAACAATAAGTTTGGTGCAGCGCCAAGATGCTTTTAATATGCTTATAGAAGATTTAACAAATTAGTCTCAGATGAAGGTAAAGTATTATCACAATTCAATCCTCACATCAGTAAGATCTTAAGGAAAATTATAAATATTCAACTCAAAGAGTGATTTGGAGATGCATCTATAACAGAACGCCGGTGCATCTTAAAATATTTGTATACTAACAGAATACAGCTGAATTTTGTTTATCAACCATCAACATAAAATTATCCTTATAGTAATAATTAATATTTTTTTAAAGTTCAAGACACTGTATCTGTATGTATTGGCATCACATATGGTTAGCTTCTTAGATGTTTCAAATTTCTAGTTGACATTCAAAACCCACTCAGGCCCTTTCAATCTTTGTCACCCTTGTCATCATAGCATACCACTTAATATTTAAACAGTTGCCCCCCAACCTCTTAATCTTTGAAATTAAGCATCTTTAAATTCATTATTATTGATCTTTTCATTTTCCTTCACCTTACATAAAGAAGAAGGAAAATTACCTTTAGAAGCCTTAAGAATGAGAAAGATAGACAGCTCCAAGTACATAGTGTACTTTACAGTGGCTTCTATAACTCTAAATCTGATTCTGATCACCAATCTTTGTGTTAGTGGTAAGTGGAAGCTGAGTTGGAGTTCCCAAGCTGCAATAGAAGCTGAGACAGTGGCAGCTATATCCTGCTCGGGCCACGGAAGAGCGTTCCTGGATGGTTTGGTTCTTGATGGAAAACAACCAATTTGCGAGTGCAACTCATGCTATCAAGGCTCTGACTGCTCCAACTTCATACCTGGCTGTGCTGCAAATGTTGATGGGTATGTAGCCCCTTTTCTCCCTATCAGTGTCACACACATAAAGATATCACAAGTCTTTTCCACTTCAAATTTCAAGGCAAGATAAACATGAATAATAATTCTGAACAATTGTTTAGTCTAACAAACATGCCTCATCTTTTGCCTGTGCATTCCTAACTCTTGTCATGACAGCTAATTTTTTTAAACAATAACACGCATATTTGCAGGGGTGATCCACTATTCTTGGAACCTTTCTGGATGCGGCATGCAGCTAGTAGTGCAGTGGTAGTAGCGGGGTGGCACCGAATGAGCTATAAATTTAATGATCACACTTTTATCTCTCAAGAGCTTGAAAGACTGATCCGCACGGTACATGATATTGTAGGGAATGCAGTTACAGACAACAGATTCATAGTTTTCGGTGCTGGCTCAACCCAAATCCTTAGTGCAGCGGTTTATGCACTCTCCGCTGATAATGCTTCATCCCCAGCAAGGGTTTTGACTTCAAACCCTTACTATCCGGTCTGTTCTACTACCCTCACCCTCCTCATTGTGTTTTTACTTGGACTATGAATTGTTTGTCATACATAATGGATAATGCAGACCATCAAATCATATTTTACAGTTGTATAAAATGCAAACAGAGTTGTTTGCATCGGTGAATTTTGAGTATCAAGGAGATACATCCCTATGGAAAAACAGTTCGGATGCTGGCACAAATATGATAGAGTTTGTAACTTCACCGAACAATCCTGATGGACAACTGAACAAGGCAGTTCTTCATGGTCCATTTGCCAAAGCAATTTATGATCGGGCGTATTACTGGCCACATTTTACGCCTATTCCAGCTCCTGCAGATGAAGATGTAATGATGTTCACACTTTCTAAGCTTACTGGTCATGCCGGTAGCAGATTTGGGTAACAATCAGATTTCAAATCATTATTTTTCTGTCAACTTTAGCCTTTCTAATCCTTCCATCCATGCTATAGCTGCTTTATTTGTTACTCTGCAAGTGGAGGGCATTTCCATCATAGTTATTGGACCATACCTGATATCAAAACCAAAACCTATTGACCGCGGTTTTGTTTGCCTTGTATAGGTGGGCAGTGATCAAAGATGAGGCTGTTTTCCAAAGAATGACAAAACATATAGGTTTAACTTCCATAGGAGTTTCTCGAGATAGTCAGTTAAGAACTTTGAAGCTTCTGAAAGTAGTCCTCCAAGGGGAAGGAAGAGAGATATTTGAATTCGGATACCAGACAATGAAAACCAGGTGGGAGAAATTGGTCAAGGCCTTATCATTGTCGAAGCGTTTCTCTCTACAGAATATTGAACCTCAATTCTGCACTTTTTTCCAAAAACTCAGACAACTTTCACCAGGTGATTCTAATTTCCAGCAAACTCACTCAAAGCCTGAAAGTTAAAAGTTTAGGTGATCCAGAAATCATTTACCCCACTATTTCATAGAGCTTAATCAATTGTAGGTTTCTTCTAAATCACTCTACCTATCATTCTCATCCATTTCCACTACTTCTGATAAAAGCTAAAATTACAGTATCATATATTTATACTATAAAACCTAATTTAATAAGTTTATAATCGATGGCAGCTTATGCATGGCTGAAATGTGAGAGAGAAGAAGAAAAAGATTGTTATGCAGTCCTCAAGGCAGCAAACATTATTGGGCATGAAGGTAGTGTGTTTGGGGCTGAAGATCGCTATATTCGGCTGAGTATGATCGGAACCCAAGATGAATATGATGTATTGATAGATCGTCTGAACAAATTAGTTTCAGAAGAAGTCGGCTGGCAAAACCATGTGAAGAATGCAACCATCATTCATTGTTGAAAATTTCGAAAAAGAACATCATTACTTGTAATATAGAAATACTAAGACACTACTATTTGCCTTCCTATATTATAGTATTTGCTAGAGAAAGGTCATGTTTGCTGACCTCAACTACTGGTAGATGCACCTTATTGCTCAAACCTGTAAAATATATTGACACAGGACACTGGCAAATGCCTATGATCATCTGCGGTGTGAAAATTCTAATAAAATACAGTAATTTTCCATCAACTAAAGTAAATACTTAACTGCTCATAATCTCCAAAAACCAGGAACTTGATCATGAAAAATCAAAATTTTACTTGATTAATACAGAAAATAAATGCTAGACAGACCTGTTTCTACAGTGATGTAGTAAACTGCACAAGAGCATACTTGTTTGCCAAAATTAAAGTTCTTAAAGTAAATGATCAGATATAGTTTAATAAAGACCATCAAAACAATTTTCAACAACTCATACTTGTTTCCTCTGATTCTTAAAGGGAGACAAATAGGGTCCTTGTATTCCCCATTCTTTGTTTTCTTATATTAATAGCAAACTTTTAACACAACCAAAAAAATAATAAATTGTTTCTTTCATTTCTATCAGAAGAACACTTCCTATACTGTTTGACTTTGTCAATTTTATAACTTCAAACCGCAATCGAAGTAAACCAGAATTCAGTCCTTCAATAGGACCAACTTGCTCAAACATACTAATGAAGAATGAAACACACAGGTGAAAGGCACTAGCAGGACTCATTCTGGCTAGACACACTGTAACATTGCTCAAGTCTCAACAACAGAATGCAGAAATAGTTGATATAAACTACAATAGTCTTGAAGGATGCCTTTTCTGGCAATTGGCAGAGAAAATCCAAGAAATGGTTCACATAAACCAAAACAAGCATTTGACTAGTTGCACACAGATGAGCAAAAAGATATTCTATTTTCCTTACCAATCATAATATACATGAGTATTGACACAAGTTACAATGAGTGGTCATACTAATACTGACCTTCTAGGTGACTGTCTCTGTTTTGAAAGGTTGAATTTTATTCTCCTCCTCAGTAAAAAGCATAGAAATGCTAGGACTACAATCAAAACTAAATAAACTTCAACGTGAATTCCCCAAAAATACTCTACCAAACGCAGCCTGCTCTTGTCGCCGCAATCGCAATTGCAAATACTTCGTACCAAAGTCCCCTCAGAATTGACTTCTGGATCAAGAACAAAGTCTACAGTGGTGGCTTCTTCTCCCAACCAGATACTTGTGGTCTTTGATTTGTACCCAGGCACAGCAGCAATAACTGCAAAGACATCAGTTCACATCATACAGGTTGTGATTGCTTAATTGAACGGCATGTTGTGACACTTGTAAGCCAAGGTAACAGCTTATTAGCAACTAATATAAGTCACTATGACCCCTGTAAATCAAAACTAGGCATTTTACTGGGTTTATAAGGTCATATGACAAAAAATAATGCTGTCAAACTAATATCCAAAACTTTAAACTGCATGAAAATCTTGCTTGAAAACAGCAAGAGATGCACAAAATGTGACAACCAGCTTCAAAAACAAAGTGCAGGCCTTAACTAACACCTCTTCAGCTGCACATTGCTATTCCTGTTTGACCAACTGCACTGACTCCAACCTGTTAACCTAATGATAATATGCACATTTTCCCCGTTCTAATCATTAAATGCCATCATTTGAGTCTCTCTGTATCTCACACCTTACTAACAATTCCCAAAATTAACCTTAAATAACAGTAATATACATTCTATACCTTCATATCTTTCTGCCGGAACAAGTAAGCGATGATAATCAGCAAATGCCCTGCCAGCTTTAACCTGTCATTTACAGGGAACAAAGAGACTAAGTTTTACATAAAAGGAGCAAGTAAGGACTACCAATTTGTTAAACAGTGTCAATATTTTTATATAAGCAGCAATGATATGGCTACATTGCATGGAAGATGTTCCTAACCAAGAAGGGTGATAGATAAGATAATAAAACATGAAGCATGGATATTGATGTATAAAATCATTACCGAGTGTATGGCAAACCACAAATTCTCTTTTCCTAAAGTGATTGTGGCAAACTAGTAAGTGGTCTCCTAACCAGAAGGGAGTTGGTATACAAGGGAAAACATATTCTTATCAGTAGCTTCAAGGTAAATACAGGATCTTAATTTTTCATCAGAAATTACATCCTAAAGTGCAAAGAAGAGAACGCCACGAAATCCAAGATGGTTTTTGTTCCCCTAAAAAAGAGGTAGGTAGTAGCATAAAATTTTGACATGAGAAAACCATAATAGTGCCTGGCCAGAAAAACAATAAAGAAGAAAACCATAATTATTTAAGAGAACTAAATTTTCCATTCTAAGGAGAAATAATTGATCATTGGTGATCATACTCCATAGTATAAAGAAGTGACTTTGTTAAACAAAGACAAGAAAGTCAATTACTATCATTTAATACCAGTAACGAAAAATTAAGATGGATACATTCAAATCAAAATCGTTAAAGTATGATTTACAAAAATTAATAATAATAATAATTGGGAGAAAAAGGATATATTTGTGTTATGGCTAGGCAATGTATAGTGGTGACATACCGTATAATTTATTCCCTTAATTGTGATCGACCCAGGCAATGGTCTTCCACTGTCTGATGAAAAGACCCTTCCATGAACTCCTGTCTACAAATGTAAAAGTAACATAGATCAATAATTTATAGACTACAAACCGTGAAAATATCTAACTTCATTGAATAATTAAGATTGTAATGTACAACTCCATCTAGTAAAAAACAAATACTGTTACACACAAGGCATAATGAATGATTTTAGAACAATATTCTCTTTATACAACCATGATGCAAAAAGAAAATCAAATCTATTTTATTTTCCAATAAAAGGCATGTTTAGAACCAAATTACTGTACCTTCACAAGGCTCGCGACAAGATTTAGCATGCTCATTTTATTATACTCCCAAATTGTAGGAAGCTGCACATTTTCAACCAGAAAACAACATCGATAAAGGCAACACGGTAATACTGAAAACAAGAATGAACATTAACCGATTAACTGCTTAAATGAGGTAGAAAAGGAGAAAAAAAAATCAAATTAATAATACCACTACCCAAACCCAGGGACTGACTAATTGAAGAAGTAAAACAAAAATTGAAACTAAAACATTTTATTACTTTTTCTTCATATATTTGAGAGAGAAAATTACAATTGACGGATGACCGTACATAGGCAACAACATTTCTTCAAAGCATCCATAGAATAAGGCTAACCTTAATTGCTACCAGTGTTCCACTTCATTTTCACAGTTTTGTTAAGCAAATTCAAGAGGTTGATTATGCAACTTGACTCTCACCCTGGACATTGCAAGCACTTTGATCTGCTAAGTTTCTTAATGATTAAAAGCAAGTCAGAAGAGATGCAAGAACAAAAAAGGCAGACAGGAAAGAAGACATTGATAAGACACTGGACAGACCAAAACCCCTAAGGTTGCATGAGGAGACTCGGGCAAAGGGAATCCAAAAGTTGCACGAAGAGACACACAGAGGGAACCCAAAACGGGCTGAGGAGGCATCAGAATAAAAGCTAGGAGATCCTTTTTAATCTAAAAGAAGACCACAATACTAAGTTTCTGTAGTTTCTGCCCTAAATGGAGCTTACTATTATACTCCATTCTATTGGGACTGGGGGAGAAAGGTAGTAGAAAAAACTAAATTATGTTATTCCTTAAAGTTCCAGACTTCCAGTTCTATCAAATATCCAAAAACCAATCAACAATCTTTTTCTCCAAAACTAATAGGTTCTTCCAGAACTTGTAAAGAATATACTGACACTATGGTGCGAGTCTTAATGCAAGTGAGAATTTACTAATATTATACAGGAAGAGTTGGCTTAGACAGAATTCTAACCTCCTTAGCATTAGGCCATTTGTTATCGCTAATCTCCAAGGTTAACTCAAAACAACCACCATATATGTAGTTCCAATCTTGCATACCACCATAGACGGGGTACCTGCATTGAGTTGAATAAATTTCTATACAGTACATGGTAGGAAAAGGCAATAAAAGAAAACCAATATTATGGACAACGGAAACTGAAGTATAAAAAAAGAGAAAGTTACATGGTTTCCATGGTAATCAGTTTCTCTAACTATAAAACAAGTTGCTTACCAGGATGCTCCATTTGTAATTCCTCCTTTAAATTCCTTGCTGAGAGACATGTTATAGTGAGACTGGCTATATACACTTGCCAGGTACCGGAATGTTCCATCATCAGGACAAGCATAATAATTCCTCCTGATATTTATTCACATGAACATAAGAAAATGTGTCCAGCGTTTTATTTAAAACATGTATTTTGATTTAATATAATCAAAGAATTATGGGATTAAACACCATCTTTTAGGGTAGTCATTATCAACAACGTGGAAAGTGAACCTAATCATTAGGGTAGTCATTATCAACAAACAGGAAAAGGTATAGGGATTCATGATTATTCAGTACTGTAGAAATGGTCATTGAGAAATCAACCAGTACCCGTTAAAAATTGAATTACTGGCCACAACATAATTTAATCAAACTATATGCTGAACCTGAAATACACGTAACTAAAAGTTTAAGGAAACAAAAGCCTGAAAACCACATTGGAAATGTGAAATCTATGATACCATAATTGATGAAAAATCCAATCTACAAGCATCTAATAACCAAATCAAGGAATTAAAGTTGCTTGATTTGAAACAGAACCAGTCTGGTTGGACAGAACTAGGAATATGAGCTGGAAGCTGATATGAAAGCTAATAGGCGGACGTGCCTATAACAAATCTTTGACTTCAAAAGACACGGGAGCTACAAGGAAGTTGAATAATTGAGTAGGTGCACATTTGCAATTTTAAAGCTGATATGAATGAAGAATAATCACCTTTTATCCTGAGTTCCATCCCATGGATAATTTGCAACAAGCGCACCCTGTGAACAACAAGATGTTATTAGACACTCCTCTTGTTGTGTTTCTTCAAAATATTTCCTAAGCAAGATAAATTGATAACCTCAATCAATTAACTCTATTATCAGATCATGAACAGAATTGGAAATGTACAATGCCAGTCATGGTGATACTACAACTTTGGAGAAATAACGCATGTTACATGCTGACTGCATGTATGGACAACCCATTCAGTGATAACTCTATTATCACTATTGGAAATGTACAATGCCAGTCATGGTGATAATTAACTCTGTTATCAGATCATGAACAGAATTGGAAATATACAATGCCAGTCATGGTGATACTACAACTTTGGAGAAATAACGCATGTTACATGCTGACTGCATGTATGGACAACCCATTCAGTGATACACCAATTTTACATCCAAGGTTAGAAAAGCTATTTTGAGATTGTCACAAGATAAGAACAAGCGAGTACATCGTACTTGTCAGAGAAAGAGAGAGAGTATTCTCATATTCATATTTGCTTCATTTTCAATTAGTTATTGAAACAGGAATAAGGAGTTTTATACCATAAAAGATAGGTCAGCTTGGTGGACAATCTTGTTATATGGTCAATCTCAGCAAAGTACTGAAATGCTCAGAAGCCATTAAGTAATCATGATAATGATGAATACAATTTTTTGCCCACAAAGTTTTGGGCATCACAGTCCTAGGCTTAACTTTGGATCTAGGATATACATCACATCTATCAATTCAATCATTATCAAATTTCAATGTTGAATAATGAGTTCCACTTACTCATAGAAGTATCTTTCCATATTCACTGAAATATCAGTGAGACCAATTGTCATTTTCATCAAAGGTTACATAATCTTCTATCGTTTAACCTATATACATGCCTTAAAACTTGGAACTAAAAAAGGCCATTGTACCAACATTTAGCAGACATTCTTTTAGTGACAAACTGCACAACTAAAACTACTTGACATTCAAACTCTTACATATTGGTAAGATTGAATACTCGGGTACATTACATGCAATAGTATTATGACAAGCAGAACAGAGTCCTCATGCATTAACTTCCAATCTAGAGTTTAAATTTATCTCAGAAAGCTGCTTACTACCTTTTTGGGGCCTTATGGTAAAATAAAGTAAAGTCATATAACTTCAGTGGAATTATGATATAGAGTTTGGTAGAGGTTGCAAATGGGTAGGGTTCAAGTTCTTCCATTTCATGTTCGGATAATTTCATTTGGCTTTTCCAAGTCTAAGTCTTTTCAGTTTCAGGCTCGATTCAAGCTTGGGCTAGTGTGATTCATTCAGATTTATGTAAGTTCAAGTTTGGGTCTTAAAGGATTTAATCTGTTTGGGTTTGGATAGTTTCATATTCAAGTTATTCTGAGTTCAGGCCATTTCCAATTCGGTCCCGCTTCATTTGAGGCCTTTACCTTCTCGAGTCAAACCAGGTTCAGGTTTAGGCTCTTTGCACAGGTTTTCGGGTTAATTTTGCCACCCCTAGAGTTTGGGTGGTCAATCTTTGGCATTTCAAATTAAAGAAAGTAGACGTCATTAGATGACAGAGCAATGGGAAGGAAAGTTTCTCCTTTCTATTGTTTATGATTCAATTCTTCTATGCCTATCATTTTTATCTTTTAATGCAATCATCTACTAGCATTTGGCTAGAAATTAAAGCAACTTAATAAATTCAACACAAATTAAAAGTAACATGGCAATATCCAACGAAAATAGCATTCTACTCCATTGGAACTTTAATTGGAATTGAAGGATCCTTTTTAATTGATTGTTTTATCACATTGAGATGTTTTACATCGTTGAATGGACTATATGACTTAACTGAATATACAACATGAAAAGCGAGGACAAAAATTACCCCATGCAAACTTGCAGATGCTGTGAAACGTGTTTCTCTCAACCACCTCATAATTGCTTTTGTTTCAGGTTGCCGTGCATCCTCATCATCATTCCAAGGAAAGAACTGGCAGATTTTATTGGTCATGGTTATTTTATCATGGAGAAAAATGGAGCAAATTAAAATAAAATCTAGGAATAGAAAGCAACTTATAGCATGGCACATCAATGATCAAACCACCAGAAGAGTGCAATAGGAATTATCAGGATCAAAGTAAATTTTGACCCAACAAATAAGCCCTTGGTTGGAAATTTCATTGGTTGGGATGAATACCAAGAGTGGACAACAAATTCCTTTCTAATATTATACCAAATGAGAAATATGATAGTAACATTCATGCAATCCACAATGTTATTAATAAGATAAACAAAATACACTGGTTTAATGAACTAGGATATGAAAACAATCTCTGATTTTAAGTGTTAACCCTGTACAATTAATCAAATGGTACCATGAGGTTCAATAATGCTTTTTCACTTATCAGATTCATCTACTTTAAGATAAAAGTAATTGGAATATAAATATTGCTTCCACGCTGTTTATGTTTGACAATAATGCCAGGTATAAAAATATTTAATGTATTCTACATCTCAGAAATTCGGCAAGGAAAAAACCAGCTACAAATATGTATGTCCAAGGATTTTGCATACTTAAAGAAATCTAATAATAATATATCAAATAAAGATCACAAGGAGCAACATTGATCAATATGGATTGCATCCTTGAAGCAACTTTTACATGTCATATATTATTCCACATTTCTAGCATTTTATTTGCCATTGCATCGTTTTCTTAATTTCTGTCTACATATTATTTCCTGCATGATATCATGAAAAACTATGATAAATTCTATGATTTAGAATATGAGTCCAGATATGGAAAGAGCATAATCCTTGAACCCTCCCATGATTCTATCAGAGTTTTGTATATAGAGCCCACTGATGAAGTAATAGAACATTAAATACATCTTTCAACTTTAAATACACCCAATCTTAGAAGATTCAATTTGCTTGTAATTTTAAGGTCCAACTCAGATTTAATCCCCTCTAGATAAAAAAACACCAACAATGCAAAACAGATACCTGGTCTGGAAAATCTCGATTTAGATCAATACCATTTGCATTACCGCGGCTCCTAAGAGAATATCCATCAGGATTCATTGATGGAAGTATGTGAAGGTGAACATTTTCAACAATCAATTTAACCTGTACTATCAAAAAATATTATAGGTTAGATGTATTGTTTAATGTTTGAATAAGTTGACATTACAATAAACAATGAAGTCATAAAATCATTAAAGATGAATGTAACCCATACATGCATAACCGGACAAGTATAAACAGAAAGCACATTTAATCAACAGAATATCAGGCCAAAGGGACAATCCTATCAAAATTATATTTGTAAGTTGAGGAAGGCAGAAATAAATAAGTAGATCAATTTTCCTGTGGCATTTACTACCAAGATCAAACCCTATGAGTTTTGGGGCCCCACAAATTACACACAACTGCATCTGTATTTCATCAGTGCATATGGTGTGTGTAAACACAAATGCATCCTCTTTTATTGATTTAATGTGTAAATTATATTAGCAGTCACTGCCTGATACAAATGCAAAATACTTCACAACTGCTCAGATGTATATTTCAGTTCCCAGGCAAAACAAATAATACAATACCATAAGGTGGGCGCAATATAGTTAAAAAAAAACACGTTACTGAAGCAACCCCCAACCTCACCCCCACCCCACCACTATACCCAAAAATGTATTCAGACATCAAGAAAATGTCTCAGAAACACCTTAACTAAAGGCAAGCATTTTAAAATAACACCATACTTCAACAAATCACCAAGAACAAAGCATAAGAAAACTGCACTGCATAAGCACAGGAATTAATACAGCAGACTTAGCAAAAAAAAAATACAGCAGAACAATAGTGAAAAATGCATGTAAATCTAGCCCACCACGTCATACAAGAAAAGGATGAAATACACTTATTGCAGTAGAAGAAATAGAAAAGTACCAATGGGTCGTTCATATAGTGGTCACATATCCAATTTGCAAGAAGTAGGAGAAGCTCACGACCAACAGGTTCATCACCATGCACATTACCAACAAACTGCAATATTTAGCAAATCAGGCTTTCTGTTAAGCTATGAAAACAATAAATAATAGTTCATTAACTAGCAATAGAAAAACATTTATATCAAAAATGGGACCATAAAGATGCAATAGAAGGGAAACCAAACTCTATCCACTAGACATACAAACACAGGGTACTGTCATGCTGACAGGACAGGGAATGAATTTTCATAAACAATGTTTGCAATGATCAGATGTTTTCTTCACTCATCTTGATATATAGTTTGATATGAAAGGGAATTCTTAGATCAAAGCACCTTTGAACCCCAGTCACAAACTTGATGGGCAGAATGCAAAGCAGGGGAATATTTTTAAGAAAGAAAAGCCTAGAGAATGTAGATGCCAATAAAACCAGGATCTTAGCAACAAGATTACAAGTATAAATCTGATAGTAGGCTTATAGCAGATTATACAGCAAGTTCTTTTTTTTAATAACAGTTACTCAAATTCCAGGGAGCTAGGCAGGCAGACACCCAATAGTACTTGATAATGGAAAGGGTACATTGAAGAAACGAACTAAACAAAGTCGGTGAAGGGAAAAAGCTTTTTATATACAGTGTAAAGAATGGAAAAGATCTAAATTCTTGGTGATCATTTTTTATGCTTTTATCATTGAATTTTCTTTCAAATGTGTATGTCAACTTCCACTGACATTCCAGCATCGCTGGTTTTTCCTACTGAGACAGCATATTCCTTGCGAAAATTTCCAATTATCAGGTAAATTTTCTACCAATGCCAGTACTTTAATTCATTTCCTAATCATCTCAGTACACTACCATGTTGCCTTCAAATCAGTTGCTTTACAACAGCAAGACATATATACAGTACTTGTCTTTCCCCTCACACAAGCTTGTAATGTATTAAGATTTCTAACTTTGTTTTCCTCTTGCCTTTCACTTTTATTAATTTCTTCAGTGCCATTTCCAAGTTCCTATCCATGTTAAAACGGAATCTTCTGTAAAGAGTCACTTTACACAAGATTTTAAATTCTCACTAAACCCCACAACCTTCAAAGTAAGAAAATTAATAGGAAATTGCTATTTAAATCAGTACATATCCATGCACGTTCATAAATATCAGAGGGCAAGATCATTTACCTTGAATGCAGGTTCAGGCTCTTCCACCCCTGGTTTGTCAGAAATCTCTATCACCCACTACAGAAAAGAATCAGTAAATACTCACTTAAACATGACATAAAGTCTTTTAAACACAAATAATCAAGCACTGTGAGATCACTAAAAAATATTTGTCAACATGTATGAAGAGAAATTTAAGCAAACTCAAACGGAAGTATTACCAGTGGAAAACCATTAACACTCTTTCCAATACTGATACCGAAATCCAAAGCGCCCTCGAAGTGAGTATTAAGGAACCAATCAGTATATAACCTCCATAAAACACTAAACTACTCCATTCAACCCACAAAACCACCAAAAATTTCTTAAGGCAAGATTCCCAGCAAGAAAAACAAATAAATAGAACTAATCACCTGTATATCCTGGAAATGTGACTACATCTTTGCCAAAATTCCTTCACCGCCTTCTCCAATTCTGCATTGGTCATGTAGCCACGAGCAATATCGATCCTATAATTTAAAAAAACAAAAATCTTTACATTATTCAAAAACACTAAAATTTAAACATAATTGCATTTTCTTTTTAAAAAAGGCACCTTGACTGAGACCGGTTTTGCTCAAATAAACGCCTTGCACCAGCCGCATAACTGTCATTTCCAGAACCTATACGAGATAGAAATAAATAAGAACAATCACCAAAAGGGAGAAAAACTTTTGATAACAAATTCAATGATCCGTAAAATTAAAGGCTAAGCCAATAAATTCAGGTCAAACCATGTAAAAGTCAAAGATCACCAGCTTCTTTTCCCTTGACAAACGTAAATTTATTTATTTATTTATTTATTGTGAAATAGATGGATCAAAGAGAGGAGAAAATCATGGATCTCAACTGAAGAAAACAATAATTACAATTAATACTATTAATCAAGGTTTAGCGAAGAAGAAAGAAAACCTGAAGAGATAGAGATGGGGCTGCGTTGGCCGCCTCTGGAGATGGCGTGGTGAAAAAAGAATGAGAAAAGGAGATGATAAATTACGAGATTCATGTTTCCTTTTCTAAATTCCTAACTAAAGAATGCAACTTCAGACTTCAGCTCAGCTTCTTTCATGTGAGTTTTCATTTTTTCCAACGATCCTCAGAGAGAGGGAAGAGTAGAGAAAAGTAGACTGGAACGCACGTGGGGACTCGCGATTTACGGGTTAATATGCCAAAAAAAAAATATCTGTTCGAATTTTGTGAATTTTGTGAGTAGAAAAAATAGGTTTTGTGAGATTTTTTTTCAATTGAGATTCGACGCAACTTAATTTTAGATTGACTGAATTATCATAAAAATCTCAAATAAGGGCTCCAAAACACAATTTCAATAAATTAAAGTACATATTTAATAGATTATGACATATTGTGCAAGGTATTAGCTAATACTAGTGTGTGAGATGTATATAAATTAAAAAGCACATAAAAATCTTGTATCATACTACGTTTATTTAATTTATTTGGATTAAAATGTTTTGATTTTTAATTAATTTAATAACATCATTTTTCTATCAAAATTGATGTTTAGGCATGACAAGCATTGGTTTTCATCTGAGGAGAACCTAATTTGTAAAAATTTACTTAGTGTGTCTTCTAATTTGTTAAAATTGTGTTTTGGGGCCCTTATTTGAGATTTTTATGAGAGTTCGGGCCCTTATTTGAGATTACAGCCTTTCAGATTAGTAAAGACTACATGTAGTTTACCAGTTACCAAGAATTCGTTGAAAAATAAATAAATAAATAAATAAAAACAAAAACAAAGCTATAAATAAGTATGGGAATTTAGGGGAAAAGAAGACTGGCCGCAATGAAGGTTGTGGCTGAGAGAGGAGGAATTGGAAAACCCTCATTGGCCATTGTTACAGCGTTGGCCTCGGTCTGCACAAGAGGAGGAATATCGACAGAGCGACCGATTGGAACATATGGACTAGTAGGGTGTGAATCCCATCGAGAAAGGCTAGACAAAAGGTATAGTGTCGCCTTCATCGCAATAGTCATATCATGACGCTCTGCCAAATTGGATTGACAGAACTTAGGTCAATCACGACAAATGTCGTTGAATGAATGTCATGATTAAAAGGAATGTCATGATTAAAACCCAACTATTGGGCAAAAAGGTGAGGATTATAAAGTTCAAACCAGGCTTAAAGTTGGGCATCCCATATTTCATATCAAAAGAAATGTCGTAACTCGATATGTACTTAATCCAGGACGCCTGAGCCCTAAGGTCATCGGAATTGCATGGTAGACAAAACCGCTCAAGTCCATGGAAACGGATCCTGAATGGGAAATAAGGCTCGCTCAACTGAAGAACATAGAGAGAAGAAATAGAGGATGGAATGGCCAAAGGTTTCTTCCCCTAGGGGCTCAATATCGAAGTAAATAAGACCATATCAAGGGAGAATCTCTTAAAGGAATACGGGTTAAGGCGCCAAAACAAGAAATTAGATGTAAGCCCATAAAAGGGTGATATAAAGGAACTTGTTGGAGGACCAACAAGCTACTTGGTAACATAATAAAGAACTTGACACAAGGCCGACAAGGCCTATTGACCCCAAGTTAGTCGACGGTACACTGGCAAGACTTTGGCCAGTTTCAGATACTCACCCGAGCAATTCTTGCCGCCCAAATAGAAAAGGAAGTGGCTTAGAAGGTAGAGCATGAAATAAATATATTCCAGGGTCGACGTCGGTTGGCATGACTGAACGATAAATTGAAGGTAGGCCCCTACTTTGGGAATAATATGTAAGGAGTGCTCTTGTCGAGCCACTCCATAATGTTGGAAGCCAATTCTCCATCAACGGGGTGCCCGATGATGGCGGCGACATCAAAAAGGGTGATCGACATATGGCCCTAGCGAAGGTTGAAAACATTGAAGTATCGTTTCTAAAAAGCCATTGAAGTAGGACATATGGTTGGCTCGTGATACGAGTAAAGTTTGGATCGAAAGTAGATTAGGGAAGAAGAGAAACAGAGAACTTCCTCCGAGATTTCCTTCAACAATGGCGGGAAGCCATCAATATAAGCACAGAGGAAAATAGGGGAAAACAGAGAATTTTATTGATATTCAAAAGTCGTTTACAATTAGTTAGAGTTCACCTTTTATAGTCCAAGGTTACTCAAGATTCAACAACAATGAAAATAACTAATAACAAGGATAACAGAATCACAATTTTCTCTTAACAAATCCAGCTGCTTGATCCGCTTTTCTTGCTATTTGAATCTGTAAAATCTTCATGCTTCGAGCGTGTATTCTCAAAACGACTTCCATTACTTGCGTATCAACAAAACGACATTCCTTGCTGCGTGTTATCATTCCCATATCTCCAAACGACGTCCACTGTTGCGTATAATCAAAACTCAGCCATTTACTGCGTATCAATACCCCCTCCATCAGTTGAGCCTTGTCCCCAAGGCGATGCTGAAATATCAAAGTTGGGAAACTTTTGCTGCAGATCATAAGCAAATTCCCATGTAGCATCCTCTGGGAAGGATCCCTTCCAATGCACTAGCAGTTGTGTTACAGCCCTGTTTTGGCGCTTCACTGTTCTTCTTTCCAAAATGGCATAAGGCTCCATATTCAAGGGTTCACCTGGAGTAGGCAATAAAGTTCCAACACAGTGCTTGCTACCCAGCTTAGGCTTCAGCTGCGAAACATGAAAAACATTGTGTATTTGAGAATTGACTGGCAGCTCGAGCTTGTATGCGACTTTTCCCACCTTGTCCAACACTCTGTAAGGTCCATAGTATCTTGGAGAAAGCTTGTGGTAATGCTTATCTGTCAAGGAAGTCTGCCTATAAGGTTGCAACCTCAAGTAAACCCAATCCCCAGCAACAAATTCCCTCTCACTCCTGTGTTTGTCAGCTTGGTGTTTCATTCGAGACTGTGCTGCTTGTAAATGATGCTTTAATAGCTTCTGCATTTCTTCTCGTGCCTGCAAGCTAGTATCAACACTATCCACTGTTGCACTTTGTGGAATATATGGCAAATGAATGGGTGGTGGATAACCATAAAGAGCTTTAAAAGGAGTTGTTCTTATAGAAGTATGGTATTTAGTATTATACCACCACTCTGCAAGGGGCAACCACTTACTCCAACTCTTGGGGTTATCACCTGCAGTGCATCTCAAATAGGTTTCTAACACTCTGTTGACCACTTCACTTTGCCCATCACTCTGGGGATGATAAGTAGTAGTAAGATTTAAGGCTACTCCTTGCAATTTGAAAAGCTCCTGCCAGAACTGACTAGTAAATATACTATCTCTGTCACTGATGATGGCCTCTGGCAATCCATGTAGTTTGAAAACTGTGTCCATGAACTGTTGAGTTACTGAGATGGCTGTAAAAAGATGAGATAAACTCATGAAATGAGCATATTTGGAGTATCTGTCAACCACCACCATGATCACTGATTTTCCAGCAGATAAGGGCAATCCCTCAATGAAGTCCATAGTGATCTGCTTCCAAGCCCCTTCTGGTATGGGAATCGGCTGTAACAACCCTGGAGTAGCTATGGTTTCATATTTATTCAGCTGACACACATGGCATTCTCCCACAAACTGCCTTACCTGCTTTTCTAATCCATTCCAGAAGAATACTGCTGAAATCCTCTTTATTGTAGCTAAGACTCCAGAATGGCCTCCCAAGGCTCCTTCATGAAACAGTTTCATGATCTTCAGCTTAAGAGCTTCATTGTTGTCTATCACAACTCTGCCTTTTCTCTTGAGTTGCTGGTACTGCCAGGTATAGGGTGAATTTAGTAAGTTTCCTGAGCTTAGCTGCTGAATTATAGCCTGTATATTCTCATCATCAGCCCAGGATTGTTGTATTTCTTCCCACAGCTCAGTGGAAACTGCAGAAATGGCCATCAAGGTGAGTTCATGAGCTTGTACTCGAGAAAGGGCATCTGCAACTACATTCTCCTTGCCCTTCCTGTATACTATTTCATAGTCAAATCCCATGAGTTTGGTGAGCCAAGCGTGCTGACTTGAGCTTGTTATCTTCTACTGTAATAGATATTTTAGGCTGCTATGATCTGTTCTAATGATGAAGTGTCGCCCTTGAAGGTAATGGTGCCATTTAGTAATATCATAGACTATAGCCAGCAGTTCCCTTTCATATGTGGACAGGGCTTGATGTCGAGGCCCGAGTGTCTTGCTGATAAATGCCAATGGATGGCCTTCCTGCATCAGCACAGCTCCGATGGCAAAGCCTGAAGCATCAGTCTCCACAACAAAAGTTTTGGTGAAGTCAGGGAGTGCCAACACTGGTGGATTTGTCATATTTCTCTTGAGCTCATTAAAAGCTGTTGTGGCTGTGTCATTCCACTCAAATCCATCTTTCTTGAGTAAATCATGTAAGGGCCTACAAATGACCCCATATCTCTGCACAAATCTTCTATAGTACCATGTCAGCCCTAAGAAACCCCTGAGCTCAGTCACATTTCTAGGTGTTGGCCAATTGACTATAGCAGCAATCTTCCTGGGATCCGTTTCCACACCCTTAGCAGTTATGAAATGTCCTAAATACTCCACCCTGTGTTGAGCAAAAGAACATTTACTCTTTTTAGCAAATAAAGAGTGTTGCCTCAAAAGATCAAAAGTAATTTGTAAATGAATCAGATGATCAGCTAAGGTTTTGCTATAGATCAGAATGTCATCAAAGAATACCAAAATAAACTTTCTGAGATGTTGCCTGAAAACATCATTCATGAGCCCCTGAAAAGTGGAAGGAGCGTTTGTTAGGCCAAAAGGCATAACCAGAAATTCATAATGCCCATCATGAGTCTTGAAGGCAGTTTTGTGCACATCAGGTGGATGCATTCTGATTTGATGGTATCCTGATCTGAGGTCAACTTTTGAAAACCAAACTGCACCATGTAGCTCATCCAAAAGTTCATCTATCACTGGTATGGGATATTTATCCTTAACTGTTTGGTTGTTAAGTGCCCTATAATCAATACACATCCTCCATGAGCCATCTTTCTTCTTAACTAATACCACAGGGGAAGAAAAAGGGTTATTGCTTGGCTGTATAACTCCAGCCTGAAGCATTTCTTGAACCATTCTTTCAATAACATCTTTCTGACAAGCAGAATGGCGATAGGGTCTGAGATTAATTGTTGTAACCCCATCCTTCAAAGGTATTTTGTGATCCTGGGATCTGTGTGGAGGTAAAGCCTTTGGTTCTTCAAATACATTTTCATACTTTTCCAATAATTCCTGTATAGAATCTGGAATGTGTTCAGCTTCCTCAGATTGCAAGGTCAGATTGTACAACTCTGTATTAACTTCTTTATGAACTTGAATGCAGTTGATCTGTATCAAAGAGCACTCCCCTCCTTGGGTGATGGCTCTATCCATAGCTTTACTTCCCACTGTTTTGAACTTTCGAGCCACATTTCCACCTCTCAATACAAATTTCTTTCCATTGATTGCAAATTCCATTCGCAATTCTTTAAAGTTCCAGTTAATGTCCCCTAGAGTCTCTAGCCACTGTACACCAAGCACCATGTCACAACTCCCTAGTGGCAGTAGCAAGACATCTGTGACAAAGGAAGACCCCTATAGTGTCCAGGTAAGATTTTTGCAGGCTGCTATACAAGCCAAACTATTCCCATTAGCTACATCTACCTTCATAGGTTTCACTTGGATGATTTTACATCCCAATTTCTTAGCAACATTGACATCTAAGAAATTGTGTGTGCTTCCAGAATCTATTAGTATGTGTAAGGGTCGTTTTCCCACATAGACAATGACCCTCATAGTCTTAAATCCTTCTATAACTGAACCCGTGAGAGCATGCATTGATATTTGAGGAATGATGTCATCATCAGCAGCATCCAGCTCTTCTAAAGCTTCCAGTTCCTGGGGTTCTTCCTCTAGCTCAATTAAGTACAACTGTCTTTTGCTGCATCTATGCCCCGGAACAAACTTCTCATCACACCAAAAACACAAACCCTTAGCTCGTTTTTCATCTAGCTCAGCACTACTCCTAACCCGTCCCTTATTAGTGAGATTAGGCTTGGTAGTAACTGCAGGACTAGTGTGAGTTGTGGTGGGCAAAGATGGTAGTGTCTTCTTCTCATATGAATGTGTTCCCAATATAGAAGGCTGTCTTCTAAAGCTTAACTCACTACACATGGAATGAATAGTAGATTCCTGTAATCGAGCTAAGCTTACTACATGATGCATGGTTTTAGGCATAAACATCCTTACAGCTTGTTCAATGGCAGGTTTAAGACCACACAAGAAAAAATCAATAGCATATTCTTCAGTAATCCTGACCCTACTCAACAGATACTCAAACTTCTTATAGTATTCCAGCACCGTACCTGTTTGTTTTAATGCCAAGAGCTCAGCCATCGGGCTCTGGTAAAGATTGTCACCAAATCGAGATTCCAAGGCTTCTACATATTCTTCCCACGTTAAATCACCTCCACGATCAGTGTATAGTACAATGTTTTGTTGCCATACGAGTGCTTCTCCTTCTAAGTTCAATGAAGCCATTTTGACTCTGAGATCTGCAGGTGTCTGATCAAGATCAAAAAACTGTTTGCACCGCATTAGCCAACCAGACAAATTATTGCCATCGAATCTGGGAAATTCCAGCCTGGTCTGTCGAGTATTGAAGTGCTGCTGGCGGTAGTTGCCACCTCCACCACCACCATGAGCAGCCACTGCAGAAGATGACTCTGGTGCTTGTAAGTGAGTCATAATCTGACCTTGTTGCAAATTTAATGCAGTGATATCGTTTCGCAGGGAAGCCACTGTTTGATTCTGATTCAGCTCCTGATTCTGAAGCATTTGCTCTTGAGTGTGGAGCTTGGCCAAGATTTCTTTCATCGTTTCCTCCAACCGCCTAACATCATCGGCCTTTGTCATTGTCACCGGTGCCGGATCGGAGCTTTGATACCAAATGATACGAGTAAAGTTTGGATCGGAAGTAGATCAGGGAAGAAGAGAAACAGAGAACTTCCTCCGAGATTTCCTTCAACAATGGCGGGAAGCCATCAATATAAGCACAGAGGAAAATAGGGGAAAACAGAGAGAATTTTATTGATATTCAAAAGTCGTTTACAATTAGTTAAAGTTCACCTTTTATAGTCCAAGGTTACTCAAGATTCAACAACAATGAAAATAACTAATAACAAGGATAACAGAATCACAATTTTCTCTTAACAAATCCAGCTGCTTGATCCGCTTTTCTTGCTATTTGAATCTGTAAAATCTTCATGCTTCGCGCGTGTATTCTCAAAACGATTTCCATTACTTGCGTATCAACAAAACGACATTCCTTGCTGCGTGTTATCATTCCCATATCTCCAAACGACGTCCACTGTTGCGTATAATCAAAACTCAGCCATTTACTGCGTATCAGCTCGTAGGGAATTCCACGTGCCAAAAGTTTGATTAGGGCGTCGATATCGCCCGCATACCAGACGAGCTTGTATTGAGGCCGTATTTTATTGAACCCAATGAATCCATTCGGCGAAAGTTGTCGGCCAACCAAGTAAGAGGCATCTTGTTGGTCCAATTGGTCCACTAGCATGAAAGGAGTTCGAAGGGAAGTGAATGGTGGAGCTAATAAAGTCGGGCTAACTTCAGTGGTAATTTAGTGCAAAACTAGAGCCCGAGTGACAATGCATTAAGTTGGCGGCCAGTTTGATGGTATTGTGATTCCAATTAATCATCGCCACCCAAGTGCAAGGTAGCTTTGATGATGAGAAGTCATAATAGATGAAAGAAAAGAGTGGTAGTGCTCAAAAAAGTGAAATAGGAGTTAGGAATGAGAGAGAATTGATGTCGGGCTTAAGGAATTTCAGGAATTTCTTTTGCATTTATAGATTTTTGTGAAAAGAGGGCCGTCTGGACATAAGTTCTATGGGGGAGAAAGATGATGTTTGTAAAGAAAGGAAAAATGTGTCAGTGCTTAACAATTCCTTTTGAGTTTAAGCTTGCATACTTTCTGTTTGAGCTTTTTCTTTTGCTAAGTCTTGATTAGAACAATCAGTATGATCCAATTGACCACATTTAAAGCAAAATTGAGTAGAAATTTCATACCTTACCTGATGCGTGAAATTACCAATTCTAAGCTTTGTTTTAATAGGTTGCCAATCAAAGATTTAATTTTAAAGAGCGTAGCAGTATCATAGTATTCTATTGGTAACTTCCGGTAGTTGAATCTAGATGGCCATTTTGTTGAGTTTATTGCTTGATGGTTTAAAGTCTGGTTGCCACCTTTACACCATCAGATAGTGATTAAAGAGAAACCAAAGACCACCCACCAAGACCATGATATAATCCTCTAAAGAAGAAAACTTAATAATAAAAGAGTTGAACCCAAGGTCAATAATTTGGAAATTTGAGGAAATCTTCCATAGCTTATGGAGTTTTGGAGCTAGACGGTTGAAAGACTGAGGATGGCCTAAAGCTTGACAACAAGAGTATGTTTCTAAGGTTGTGAAGTCCTTAAGTTTTCTTCCAAAAACTTTAAAGAAAACTATAAAGTTGGAATATCTGATTTTTGATGAAGAAAACCAATCAGGATCAAAACCATCAATCCAAGATTAGAAATACACATGTTGAGAATGATTTAGAAGCTTTTGTTTATAAGATTGAGAATTTGTAACAATAGAGAAGGAAATTTTATTAAAGGAAGGGACAAATGAAGCTTGAACGTTGTTGAGAGAAGAAGTTTTTGTTTGAGTAGTCATGGCTGGATTTAGAAATACAATAGGTTGGCCCGAGACAAGCGGTGGAGGGGGGAGTCGGGGGAGGGATGGCAGGTTCGAGAGAAGGAGACCTGAGAGAGTTTGCCATTCAGCTTTTAAGCTTTCTTTCAAAGTTTTGTTACTTTTTAGTTTTTTATACAAAGTTACTGACACATCCAAGGAATTACCAAAAATATATAGTTTGGTGCAACACTTTCGATGTCCAAAGTAAACAAAAAGTGTCTTATTTTCTTTCTATTTTTTCTTTTGATCTTTAATTGAATAACACTTTCTTTCTCTTTCTCGTTCTCTGTCTTTTTTTCACTCGGATATTCACCATTTTCTTTCAATTGGAAACACTTTAGGACATAGCAAACCCCCACACATCCTAGTAAGAACCAATAATAAAACAAGTCTATCTTCACTTTAGGGCTCTCATTAGATTAATAAAGGGTAATTTGACATTAGGCTTAATAATTAGTAAGTGACTGATGAGACCAAATCGTTACACTCTTTTTATGCATATTTCATATGATATTTGGTCATTTTTACTCCCATTAAGGTCTAATTATGTTGTTTTGCACTTTTAGGTGATTTTGGCCGTTTGGAGCAAAACTATGCTTTTTAGCCCAATTTGGAGTCTTTTAGAGCACTTGTAGATTCAAGAACGTGGAGCAAGGATTGGGGAAGCCCATGGTTATGGAGAAGACATTTTGGACCATATTGAAGCTGCCTTGAGTTACATGGTCACCCATGTAAACACATGTGCCCCCACCTGAACCATTTCATCTTGATGGACCTTAGGAGCTTCACATAAATGCTTGGTGCACCTGAGCCAACATTATACATATCAGTTGGACCGAATTTAGCATGGAAAAGAGAGTGATTAAGCTATATATGGTGAGCCACCTGACTACATGTGCCCACACCTACACTATTTCATGAAGGCTTGGGCCTTTCACTACTTGATGATCTTGCACTTGGACCAGACCTTTGAAGAGGAGATTTAGAAGCCCAAAATGTCAAGTGTGAATACCTAGAGGAGCTCACATTTAACCCTAGTCGCCGCCCCTATATATACTTGATTTTTTCTCTAGTTTTAATTACAACTTCTTGGAAAGTTTAGAAGTAACGTTTTATGCTATTGCAGCCGCACACTTTACCCTTTACGTTTATTTTACTTTATGTTTAGTTATTTGAATATTATGGATCACTGAGACAATGAGTAAGTAGTTTTCCCTATTTTCCAATGTAAGTTACATAGTGAGACTATCAAGTTTATGAATCTATCTTGTTTTAATCTTATTCTTTGTGAACGAATCTTTTAGATTTGCCACATGTTTGTTAGTTTACATTGATACAATCATCTTTTAGGTCAATGAAATACCATAATAGCATGATCTACTAGAACATGGTGAAAGTTGGGTTAATGTATGAAATGCCATAATAGTATGTTAATCTGTTTGAGATTTGATTAATACTTCATGAATGATGAAATACCATAGTAATCATTTCGTTGTTATCTGGTACTTCCTTGTTGCTCTTGATGCTCATTTGCCTTATATCGTTGGAAGATGCTATAGCTTGGGCAAAGGGCAAGACACAATCATTAGAAAGTACAAGGGGAATGGGGGATCTAGGTCTGTGCTTGGGATGAATTTGGTGGAAGAAATACCATAGTACTCTATTAGATCCAGTTTGGACTTGATTCAATCAGAATGCCGCGTGTTTGTGGTGGTTTGTTAGGTTGTTGGTAGTCTAGGACCCATGCATGTTGTCAAGAGTGATTTGTACTTATATTATTGTGAGAAGTCTTTAGATTGATATATTTTCATATTTAATTTCTATCGTTTCATTTATTAGTAGTTAATTAGTTTCAGCTGCATACTTTAGTTTAATTGCATTAGTTATAGTTACTTTAATTAATCCTCGTTTATTTTAGTCTTTTTCAGCAAAGGATTAGCCACCTCATCATGAGATTCAACTATTGCTTACCCTATTACCAGAGTTTGTGAGGAAAATTAAAATCGAAGTTATTTGTGACGACCGGGTGACATCAGTGACTAATCTCACTTATAAGTGGTTAGTGGCAACCCCTGACTTCATTCTTTTTAAGTAGTCGTGGTAGGGTTCCCAAACACTTTCAAATCACCTAAAAACTTATACTCAATTTTTTGGTCGGCCCGCTGCATATTTAATTCTAGTATATTTCAAGTCTAATAATCATACCGAGATTTATGACCTTGTAAATTAATCAGGTTTTAATTAGTAATTTTCATGAGTAATGATCAATTAGGTATATATAATAAAATTGACATTAAAAAAAGTATAATAAAATTGAATATGGGCTAATTATAATACGCAGTTTACATTTACAAAATTAAAGATTATAATATGCATTAATTAACATTTTTTTTTAAAGAAAATCAAGCAAGCAAAAAAACACACACACACACACACAGATAAAAGGTTGCATACAATTATTACATATCCAAACCATAAAGAAATTACTAGGGAATAAAATAAATAAGCCAAGTTACGGGACATAATACATATCCTCGTCTTTATTACCAAATTATTATTACCATAGAAGCAGCTAGCTAGCTGGCTACTGTTGAAGGGGAATTGGATCAATGAAGACTTTAGTTATGTCAGGAATAAGTTTGTTAGAGTTTATGAATGCTATCTTTCATGACATTATTGGAAGATATGTTGAAGTATATGTAGATGATATAGTAGTTAAAGCCACTGACTTTGATGAACATTTAAAGAGACTTCAAATGTTACTAGAGAGGACTAGGCTAAGAGGATTAAAATTAAATCCTTTGAAATGTGCTTTTGGAGTTCAAGCTGGTCATTTTCTTGGTTTCCTAGTGCAGAGGAAAGGAATAGAGATTGACAAGAATACGACTAAGGCAATTCTAGAGGCTAAGTCTCCTACTAACAAGAAGAAATTGTAAAGAATCTTAGGCCAAATAAATTACTTACGCCGGTTTATTTCTAAGTGTGCAGGAAGATTGTATGTTTTAGTCCTATTCTTGTCAATCTCTATTCCTTTCCTATGCACTAGGAAACCAAGAAAATGACCAGCTTGAAGTTTGAGGAGAATTTTCTCTAGAATGAAGAACATCAAGTTGCTTTTGAAGAAATAAAGATGTACCTGGTGAATCTTACGGTACTTATGCCACCCAAGAAAGGAGTTGTTTTCAAGTTATATATTGCTTGCACAAAGAAATCACTTGGTGCATTATTAGCATAATAGTCAAATGAAGGAAAAGAACAAGCTATATATTACTTAAGTAGAAATATGATAGATGCGGAGTTGAGATATTCAGCTTTGGAAAAGTTATGTTCAACAATGTATTTTGCTTAATTGTATGAAGCTTAGACATTATTTGCTCAATGAACAAGTAAATTTGTTATGCAATTTTGATGTCATTAAATACATGTTAAATAAGCCAGTATTTAGAAATAGGATTAGAAAATAGGACGTGGCTTTATCAAAATTCTCCTTAAACTTTATTCCTCAAAAGGCTGTGAAAGGACAAGTTTTGGCTGAATTCTTAGCAGATCACCCTAGCTAAATGACTTTGCCAGAAATCGATGAAGTTATGGTAATTGAACTAAATCCTTGGATTTTAGAGTTTGATGGCTCTAAAAATGACTTGTGGGCAGGTGCCGGTATAATGTTTACTTCTCCATGTGGGAAAATTTATAAGTTTTCTTTCACATTGCGGGGTTAGAGTTACTATTAGAGTTGAAGGCTTATTCAGTATTGATAAGAGGAGACTCTCAGTTGGTAATAAGGCACTTAACTGGTTCATATCAGTGTATAAGCCCAATAATGCAATCATATTGGAAGATAGCTCAACATTTTACTAAAAGATTACCACCTATTTGGGTGGGAATCACATTTCCTACCAGATACCCATTCTAATGGGTATGTGGTGGACATCAGATTCCCTATGGGAATCTATTTTGGATTTATATATAATACACCGTCAGTGGAATTTAGCAGATTGCACAAACGGGTTTTGAAGGGTGACATGTGTCCCCTAGGGCCTAGATTGAAATATTTAAAATTTGATTAATTCAGAAAATGGACATGTGTCAACTCCACAACCCGCTTGTGGAGTCCAAAATTTACACCGCCGGTGTATCAAATAATTACCCATCTTTTTTTGTGCAGCCAAACGTGGGAATCTTTCATTCCCATACCAACACTCCCATGGGAATCAAAGATACCCATCAACCAAACGCCCCCTAAGGGAACATATGTCAACCCTTCAACCCTACATGAGTAGTTTGCTAAATATTATATAACATATATAATTTTTCTTTATTTATCCTTTTAAATTGTCTAATCCCCTTTATCCTTTTTAATTGTCTCAATCTACTAAAATGACATATTTACCTTGCTTTGAAACCACAAAACTCATTAATACTACACCAATTAAATGAATGGAAATTTCGCAAAGTGAAGTAAAACTTGTATAAAATTTAGCAAATATATACTATATATTATTTTTAGTGACAATGGAAATTACTTAAAGGCCAAATTGAGGATTAATGTGGTATCTCCTTTCGGCTTTTTTTGGTCTTTTCTCATTTTTCGGGTGACTTAAAATCCCCTCAATGAATTTTTTGCTTTCCTTTTCCTGCTGTCCTTTTTTGTAATTTACTATTTTTATATTTATGATTAAGTGTGTTTTAATTACATATTAATTGTGTGTGGATATTAGGATTTACCGGTTCGACTCCTTTGCCGGAATTCCAAAAGATTGGTGCTATAAATGTATCTCCAATAATGGTTGATTCATGTGTAAATTATTGTCGACATTCCACTTCTGTTTTCCTTTCGTCTTCATTTCTATTTGGGTGGGTTTTTTCTTTCCTAACATTTCTCTGAATTGGTTTCACCTGGACTCCGTTCTGTTTCCTAAAATTTCCAGGTGAACGTTGATAAGATCCTTCCATTTAATTTAGCAGCGCCTTAGGATGACATAGCCTGAAGTGGTGAGATTTCACTTCTCACCGCAACATTTTGAGGTAAATCTGGATTAATTTGTTGATTATATTATTTGATACTTAAATTTAACATTTCCTTATTCCTATTTTATTTTACAAAAAAATTATTTTTTTATTTAATATTCAATTTCCTTCTTATTAAGGTTTCTATTAGTTGCTTATGTTTGGTATATTTCCACCTTTCCAAAAGCACAGTTAGCCAATGCTGAGTACAATCATTTTGTAATGCATTGTGTAAATTATATATGCTCCTGTAAATGCTCTCAACTAATTTAGTTTTCCTACGACAACTATACATGCTCATTGACTACAAAAAATTAGGTTTTCCTTATGCAGAAGCCATTCCACTTAACCGAATTCATTAATTTAACAATTGCAATCAAGATTAAAAAATTACCGCAGCGTACTATGTTTTTTTAGATAATCAAAATACATTTCACGCAAAAATTAATATTAGGTTTATTTTGATGAATTACTTAGAGATGGAGGAGTAGAATATTAGCTTTATTTTGATGAATTACCTAGAGATGGAGGAGTGTAATATTATCTTTATTTTGATGAATTACCTAGAGATGAAGTAGAATTTAGGTAATACTCTTTTAGAATGAAAGAGAAGCCATGTGTTTTGCTTTATATACGTGAATTACTTGTTTCGATGTATGAGTTTCTCCAAATTGATTAAATTACAACTAATGCAATATCTTCTTACTAACTGACTTAAACAACTACCAAAAAATAGCCCTAAAGATGACTGCAGCGCAAGCGCAGGCTGCCCTACTTGTAAATAAATTAGTTAAATTGGACAATTAAAAAGGAACAATAGAGTAGACTAAAGGCTCAAATAAGGGCCTGAACTATCATAAAAATCTCAAATAAGGGCCCCAAACCACAATTTCAACAAATTAAAATACATATTTAGTAGATTATGACATATTGTGCAAGGTATTAGCTAATACTAGTGTGTGAGATGTATATAAATTAAAAAGCACGGAAAAATCTTGTATCATACTACGTTTATTGAATTTATTTGGATTAAAATGTTTTGATTTTTAATTAATTTAATAACACCATTTTTCTATCAAAATTGATGTGTAGGCATGACAAGCATTGGTTTTCATCTGAGGAGAACCTAATTTGTAAAAATTTACTTAGTATGTCTTCTAATTTGTTGAAATTGTGTTTTGGGGCCCTTATTTGAGATTACAGCCAATAGAGTATGTAGTTTCTAATTAGTAGTCTATCCGTTTTAAAATAAATGTCCCATTATGACTTTTTTTTGTTTCATATTAAATGTCTCATTTAGAAAATGAATACAACACTCAAAATTATTTATTTATACCCTTCAAGACTTCAAGGCAGTAAAAGACATATTAATTTAAATAAAAAAGATAAGTAAACGCCTCATTTTCCCTTCCCCTCTCTTTTCTACAATTCTCTAATTTTTCTCCCTCAGTTCTTTGTTTGCTCCTCCTCCTCCTTGGCTAGTACTGTGAAGGGGGTGTGGGTCAATCTTTTATTTTGTTTTCTTCTTTTCTTTTGTTTTAAAATAAAGTCTCACAAATATGTTGTTATGTTTGGGTTTTAAGTCTCTGGATCTTTAGATCTTGGGTTTTCACAAGTTCTATGATAGCTTTTGGTTATCACCAAAGAAATTCAGACCAATGTTTTCAGACCCGACCCGTCATGTGACCCGTTGAGGTCTCTGGGTCACGGATCAACCGAGTTGACCGGCCGGGTCTTTAGTGCTGACGTCATAAGTGTATTTGAATATTAAACATATAAAATATATAATATAATTAAAAAAAATACATAAACAATATTTAAAAAAAATAGAGAATTACTATTAATTTAAATTAAAAAAGGAAACAATGATAAATAAATTCTTTTTTTCCTTCCAACTTTCTCTCCTCTCTCTCTCCTCTGTGACTTTCTCCCCAATTTTCAATTGCTCTCCGTTGTTATTATTGTCTTCTCTCTTTTGAATGTCTTCTTTCTTTCTTTTGAATGTTCCTTTTACTCCAATCTTTGATTCTCTCTCTCTCTCTCTCTCTCTGTCTCTCTCTCTCTCTCATTTAATGATCAAAACAAGCAAAGTATTAAAGCACTAGAAAATTTCCTTGCTTGAAGATAGAAATATTTTTCAGATTTGATTTGAGGATAACAAAGGAGAGATTTGAGAGTAGAGAGGAAGAGCAGAACTGATGTTGTCCCAAAAGGAATGTAAAGAAGATAGAGAAACAACAACATTTAAGAAAAAAGGGGCAAAATTTTAGGGTTTATAACTAAATTACGGTTTTTCGGGTTTGCCGAGTTAATCGGTCTCGGGTCTCATGTCCAATGGGTGAGGGGGTTTTTGGAACAGTAAGGCCTCCGGATCCCTGTTAAATCGGGCGTACCGAATGGGTCGATCTAGGTTTGATAACATTGATTCAGACCACACTTTGTTCATTAAAAAAAATGACAAGGTAAAATTACTGCTGATCTTATTGTATATGTGGATGACATGGTGATAGGTAATGACCAGAAAAGACGAAAGCACTACAACAATATTTGTCTCGAGGCTTTGAAATGAAAGATATCGGTTGCTTGAAGTATTTTCTTGGGATTGGGGTTTCTAGATCAAAGAAATGAATTTTTCTATCCCAAAGACAATATGCTTTTAGACTTATAACATGAAACTGGTATGTCAGCATGCCAACCAGCTGATACACCAATAGATGATGGCTTGATGTTATGTGTGGAAGCTGACCAAGTACCCATTGATAAGGGAAGATATCAGAGGCTTGTAGGATGGCTAATGCACTTAGCTTACATAGGACTTGACCTTGCTTATGCTTTGATCATTGTTAATCAAATCAATTTCTACATAACCCTGGTGAACAACATATAAAGGCAATTTTGTGAATCTTGAGATATGTGAAATTTGCCCTCGGTAAAGGGATTTTGTTTACTAAACATGAAGATTGGCAAGATATAAATCTGTATATGGATGTTGTATTGGCTGGATCATCAGACGATTGATAATCATCTTTCGGTTTACTTCACATTTGTTGGTGGCAACCTTGTCACTGGAGAGGGAAAAAAAGCAAAATGTGGTTGCCCATTGAAGCATGGAAGCTGAATTCAAAGGTATTGCACTAGGACTTTGTGACGCTTTACGACTTAGTCCGCTTTTACAAGATTTAGGCTATCCACTGAGACAACCAATCAGGTTGTATTGTGACAATAAAGCCGCATGTGATATAGCTCATAATTGTGTCCAACATGATCGAACAAAACATGTTGAGGTTGGCAGGTTCATCATTAAGGAGAAGTTGGATGAACGAATTCTGGACTTGCAAATATTCAGTATGAGGATCAGTTGGCAGACATTCTTATCAAAGAAGTTTCAAGTCATGTGTTCTCAAAGTTTCTTGGCAAGTTGGGAATGCATGACATTTATGCACCAACTTGAGGGGGGTTGTTGAGATATTATAATAGATTACTTGTAACTTTTGTATGAAAAATTAATACAACATTCCCGTTTGGCCTATCTTATTTAATAGCTTATCTACTACAAAAAAATCTTAAGCTAGGCCAAACAAGAAAGCCAGAAGCACTTTCCAGAAGCATTTTTCAGTTGTTTTTGAACTAAAATCTAGAAACTCCAAATTGAAGCTTTTTCCAGAAACCCTTTTCAAAAACACTTATATCAGTAGATAAGTTAGGCCAAACAGACCCAAAATAATTTCTTCTAACGTTTTCTAAGTCCACATTTTTAGGAGGATAACATTCAGAAATCTCATTACAATTAAATGAGAAATCACAAAGATAAACCACTATATATCTTCATGACAGTAACAAGCTAACATAACCCACACATAAGGTGGTGCCAAACACACATGCAGTTTACATACAGTGAAACTTGAACCTTAAACATTAAACCTAATAGTTTCAGGGAGCATGCACTTGCCATTGAGGCAAAACTCAATTACTCTTCTAAGTCCACATCGGCAACAACTTCAACCACACAAAGTATATATATATAGTGGTATAATGTGGGAATATTGGAAGTTGGAAAAGAAAGCTAAAGTTCCCAATAAATGTTACAATATATAAGTTAAAGATTTTTTTTAGTGTTTTAGCTAAAGTTTGTTAGGAACTTAACCCAAATTAATTCTGATTTGGAAAATTAGTTTTTTTTTTTTGCCAGAAGATTTGGAAAATTAGTTTGATAATTAAATAATTAATTAGCTACTTGTTTTCTAAGTTAAGGGAGAGTTACATAAACCACAAGTTTAGGAGTCTCTTTTGAAATAAGCGGTTTATGTTTAGCTTTTGTGTGTGAGAGAGGGAGAGAAAGAGTTGAGATAGAGTTATGTGGTTGTAAGAAAATTTCATTTTGGATGTAATATGTTTTGAATTGATTAGATCGAGAGTTTCCTGGTGAGATTGTTATGATTAGTGATTTGTAACTTATTGATTTGATAGTTGAGAGTTGTGACATAGGTTTACAAGAAAATTTTCTTTGTTATTTTCACTTTAATTATTTGTTTGGTTAATTATTGGGATATCTTAAGTTGCAACAAAGTTTACATCAATTAGAAAAAAAAAACTAAAGTGTCCGATAAAATTTTACTACATCTTTACTCAAATTCCTTCACTGCCTTGTCCTGCCGCATTAGTCGTATTAGTGTAGGTAGCCAGTAGCCATGATCGAGTTATATTGATTCTGTAATTAAAAATAGGGTCTTATCCGGTGCATGGCTGCACCAGATATGCAGCCATTCTTGATAAAAATAGTAATAAATTCTGTATTAAAATGGTAAAAAGTAAAACTTTTATTATAAAATACTCAGTTTCAACAACTTTTTGTGTCAGACTATGAAAAAGTAAAATCAGAGTATTTATGGGTCCCACATAGAATAATGAAAGTGGATTATTCAATAAAAAGGCCAAATAATCAATTCAGAATATAAGGTTTGCCTGAAAACGCAATTCAGGATATAACGTTACGAAAAAGCTAATAAAGGATATAACGTTACAAAATCCTATCAATTCAGGATAATTTTGGACGGAAGGCAGTGTTTGTGCAACACGCGCCGAAAAATCGCGTCCTAGTGGAAAAATCTCTACACATGGAATTATTTTTGGCTAAATACCCAAAAAAATCCCTTATGTTTTGCTTTTGGGACAAAATAATCCCTTATGTTTTTTTCGGGACAAATTAATCCCTTATGTTTCAAAAATGAGCCACGTTAGTCCTTTTTGGACGGCCCGTTAGTCATGTGACTAACGGCCGTCAGATTTGCCGACGTGGCTTTTCCACGTCAGCAAGAAGTCTACGTGGCATCCACGTGGCTTTTCCACGTCAGCAAAGGACTAATTTGTCCCAAAAAAACATAAGGGATTTTTTTGTCCCAAAAGAAAAACATGAGAGATTTTTTGTCCCAAAAGAAAAATATTAGGGATTTTTTAGTATTTAGTCTATAATTTAATTTCCGAAATAAAAATTGATTTTTTCTTTTTCCTTCTCCTTCTTTCCAAAGACTCTACCAACAA